>VZTL01011793.1:22875-35900 GCA_013400535.1 Scopus umbretta
TCTTTCTCTTATCTTCACCTCAGTGGCACGCATTATCCAGAGAAGAACAAGCGAAATACTATGAACTAGCAAGAAAGGAACGACAGCTTCATATGCAGCTGTACCCAGGCTGGTCTGCACGGGATAACTATGTAGGTTCCTATGTAGGTGGAAATTTTTTTAGTAGTAGAGCTTGTAGAAATGTATATGTGACCTGCTGAACTACAACCACACATTGCACACAAGCACTACTTGGAAAGCGTGTCTCAGGATCCCAATCTGGTAACAACAACGGACGCTTCCCTCTGCAATACTAAAACTATTGGGGATAATTCCCAGCCCCCCACTTGGAAGAAGCTTCCTGGCTGGGACTAGTAAAAGGTTAGAATTGGGGCATGACAGTAGAGCTCTGTGAAGAAACTCTTGCCTTCACTTTTAGCAGCATCTGGAAATGCTGGTTGGCTTGCTGGTCATTTTAAATTTCTTTTTTTTTTTTAAACAAAATTAAAAATTCCCCTAGTATGGCTCCTCTCCTTTCCACCAAAAAGATGAATAATGAGTGTCTTGTGCTTATCTGTGTGAGAGTATAATGGAAGGTGGAAGAATGACTTATCCTAGCTTCAGAGAAGGACTGGCAAAACCAAAAGCATGACTTGTTTGAAAGTCTTACTCTCAAGTGGGGTTAAATGAATTATTCCACGCTCTACTGTTGTATATTTCGGTTATGTTTTGCTTTTTCATGGCCATGTTATCTCACCCCCATTCTTCCCCCCCTCATTTTTTAAAAAGTGTTTTGGAGTTTGTGATCAATTCATGGAGTGTTTTTAAGATTGATTTTCCCCTCCACCTTTCAGAAAGCCTATTTTGTAGCTAAAAGTGGTAGAATTTTCTGTCTGTTAAAAACATAAGGCCAGTGTTGTAACCACTCACTAGTAGCATATAACATTTTCTTCCATGAAGGGTAAGCAGTGTATCTGGTAGTAAGTGTTTGCAAGCCTAAACCCATAAATTCGTAACAGATTTGTGGATTGGTGGGAGCTCTAAACCCTCTTTAATAGGATTATAGCAGCATCTTGACTATTTTTCTAAAAATGTAAATAAAAATCACCTGAAACTTTCAAGGTCTCTAACTCTGGAATAAACCATGCTCCCTACCTTCCAGGCAGACTTCCCTGCAGGTTTGGGGACCAACAGCTGTAAGATTGATGTCAGTTATATACAGTGTTACACATTTTGTTTTTGTGGAAGTCTGTCTCTTCCATCATCATCATCATCACTGCCTATTTTACCGTAAATACTCTATTTTGCCGCAAATGACATAAACTATATCCTTTGTATACGTCAGTGTTTACCTCTATGAGAATCTGCTCTTCTGTGTGTATGGAGGGGAAGAAGCCAGTTCTTAGTCTGCAGCGAAGCCTAGAGCAGCAGCAGCTTTCTAGGCTCTTCCACCATTTCAGCACTGGAGAATACACATGCTCGCTTATTTAGCAATATGTACTCAAGGACATTTTTTCAAATCCTTGTTTTCTTTCTTGATCATCTTTTCTTCCTGTTGGGCTCTGCCTCGCTCCCTCCTTTGTTCACCCTTGCAGGTGTAGCTGTGCATGCTCCTCAGAGGAGACCTTGTTAAGCCCAATGAGGCACTGCTGTTTAAACACATTTTCCCTTTCTTTTCGGCATAGTCTGGCCTGAGACTGTCAGGCCATAGGCTTGAGGTACTTCCTCAGCACTGTGTAGCATCGTCGTCTTGGGTGTTCAAAAGGGAATATAGGCTTGCCTGAGGTTTCGGGAATGCTCGTTCTGCTGAGTGACTGTGCCACCAACAGATGGGCATGTACAAAGCCTTCAGTGTTTAGGACTTTTTACTTTTGTCCTCACTGTGTGAGCACTGTAAAACCCTTTCTTCTCAAGCTAAAAAGGACAGGATGAGAAAGCCGGCACTCTCCCAGCGGCTTGATGCTGTACCCCCAAGTGACCTTCAGGGGGAACCTTCATGCCTGAGGAGAGCATGGTACCTTTGCATCACACGATTGCATCATCCACAGGATTTTATTTGTTTCTCCTCTCCTAGTTCATTCAGAGCTCTATGAGTTCCCCTCCTCCCTCAGTGTTCATAGAGTCTCAAGCCCTTCACACATCTAGAAGGGGAGCACGTTTGGGCTGTGTGAGATGGTTAAATTGTTAGGCATCTCACACCAGGCACAAGGAAGAGGCCAGCTGTAGTCCAGGTCTTCAGAAATAAGAGCAGTACATTGAAGGAACACAGCTTTCAGCCAGCTCTTAAATAAGAGAAGAGGATTCAGGGAATCCCTCGTGACTTGTTGGTGTCACAAGGCACATTTGCCCTTCCTGAGATCTAATACAAGATGTTAAGCAGCGCTGAGTGCCGGACTCAGAAGTTTGTAAGGGTCTAGTCACCTCGCCTGCTGCTTGTCTAGAAAATTAATACCTAAGAACTCTGCAGTCCTGTCAAAACTCATGTTGGTTTGGCTCTGTAGAGGGAGCTACCAAAATGGTTAGCAAGTATTTACATCCACCTTTACTTGCAGCCTAAGAATTTGTATAGTACAATGATGAAAAATGTTACAGGCCATCTGTTCAAGTCTTAGGAGGACAATCGGAGGGCAAAGGCAAAATGGTGTCTTCTGCAGAGCGCTTGAAAAACTGCTGCCGCAATTCTTAATCAAATATCTTCTCATAGCACAGAAATTGAACGAGGAAGCCAGGTGATTCTTCTGCCTATTTCCTTTGAAAAGGGTGTAAAAGAAGTTAGTGGGACATCTGTCTGTCAGTTCTTTGTTAGGAACAGTTTTCAAAGCTTGTGTTGAAAAGGAACCAGAAATTCCTGGCCCCTGGCTGACATTCCTATATCAGCCATTTTTAACAGATTGCTCCCTAAAGGGGTTACAATACTTTAATATCTAGCTTGAAGAGTTTGTAAAGGGCAGGTGACTCCTGACCTCTGTTCTGGCTCGCCCTTGTGTGAAGAAGTTGCAAAGTCTCAGATTGGAATAGCCCTGGAATTGCCAAATGCACTGCAAAAATGAAGCAAATTTGCCACAAGATGCAGTCTGTTAATTATGCAAGTGGTCTCCTTGAAATTAAACAAAAATTAGGTTTATGGTCTTTAGGCAATTGTCTGGTTTCGGTTACATCGTTGTAAACCTGGAAGAAACTCACCAACTACCTCGGAGTTACTGTCAGTCTAGATCAATATAGATGGAGCAGTCTGAGCCTCTTGTATCTTTATGTGATATGTGGACTTCAAGATACCACGTTTTTCCCTGTTCTATTCTCAGGGAGCTTCAAGAAGCAATGCTTGTCTATCTTGTCTGCCTGTCATGTTAGACTGATAGCAATTGACTCAGAGCAACAGCTTTCCACATCCCCCAAAATTACCTCAGAGGTGTCGGAGGTGATTTCTCAGCAGCCTTCAGGCCACAGGATTATGTGCATGTTGTTTAAAAATCCTTTAAAATTGACAGCGCACACAGCTTTTTCCATCACCAGAAGGCTCTCATGAACAAGACTGTGCTTGTCACAGCCTGGACAGCAGGGTGGCAGTTTACAACCATGAGCAGGCAAGGGGGAATAAGTACATAAGCCCTGTGCCAGAAAGCCAGCTTTTGGGGTGGAAAAATATGACAACAACAACAAATAAAAATCCAGCATTCATGCTGGGGGAATTTTTAACCAATATGTTCCAGGGAACGTATCACAGTGAGTGTCCCAAATGTTATAGTGGATGTCCCAAGCTGAAGCCCAATCTTAACCATTTAGCTGGGAGCCAGACCAACCTACTGAGAAAGACCCACTATGTGGGGGAACCTCTTGGCTTCCCCACAGATATGTCCAGCTCTTCAAAAGTGCTGCGAGATTTCTTCTGAGACACGTTTGTTCTCTTTTGACCACAAGGGACTGCTGGCCTGGTGTCTTTTCACCAGCTTCTCTTAGTCCCCCAAAAGCAAAGATCTCTCTGCTGCTTATAGTTGACATTGCTGGCCCAAAAATCCGTTGCTTTAAGCATGTGGGGAGCTGTGAAAATGAAATTACTCTGTCCGCTTGCACTGGCCTTTTTGTGCTGCTCTGCACACCTTGTAGCTCAGTGTTAGAAAAGTTTTCTTAGAAAATCACTTTTCTCTTTTGAGCCATGGTTATTTATAACTCTTCTCTTGGAAAACAGTTGTTGGGTTTCCACAGTCAGGCTCCTGGTCATGTCCTCTCCCACAGTGCTGGAGGGAAACGAAAAAAAGGCCTTTCTCCTTCCAGTCAGAAACTGTAACAAATTGCATCATCTTGTGGGACAATATTTGGGAAAGGGACAAGGTTTAGCAAAACAGCACTGGTGATTTTTTTCTTGTGATAGAGCAAAATGTGGGAAGGGTCTTAGTTACATCTGGATTTTTTTCTCTTCCTGGCTTTGCTTTCTAATTGTCATGCACTTATAAACCTGCAGGTTAGGTTTTGCTTGTTACTGTGGCTTTGTCATCTGCTTTAACGGTCGGTTCTGGGCGCTGAGAAACTCCAGGGGCTCAATCTGACCTCACTCATGGACTGTCCCACCTTGAACCTCCACTGTTGCCCCTTTTTCCCTTCCACATCCCACAGAAATGTGACCAGGAATGATTTTTTTTGAAGCAGGAGCATGCAAGCGTCAATGTTTCTGTCATGATGATAATCTTATCTCAAAAGAAGCATCTTGCAAGTCATTCTGCCCCCTCCTCAGCTGCTTATGGCTTTGGTGGGTGTTAGCGTTGGGGGAGGGGACTGCAGTGGGGCTGTGCAAAAAGGCGTGGGGCAGACAGGCAGAGCCATCCCGGGGTGCGAGCATCCCCTTGGGGGCCCCCCAAGCCTCCCTGCACTGGGAGCGAGCTGGCATCTACGCTTTGGTGTCCTCCCCCAGGGAGCTTCCCGCACTGGCCGCAGCCCCATCGCTCAGTGCTGTCTTGCAAGAAGACGTGTTTTGGGGTTTTTTTTTAATCCTTCTCGTTTGTGTATGTTTCCTGCAGGGAAAGAAGAAGAAGAGGAAAAGGGATAAGCAGCCAGGAGAGACCAATGGTAAGTAAAAATAAGTCTAAGTCTCTTGCTTAGTGGAAGTGTGGCAATCCTGGTGTGACGCTCCTAGGTACGGGGGAGGTGGGTACGAGTCTCCTGGCCTCATGGGGAGCCGGTCCCTATACTAGGCAGCCTTTTTTTTTTTTTAATGCACTCTAATTATTTGCGTGTTATTGCCCTTCTAAAACTAGTAACCAAGCATTGCATGTAAAGAGCCTCTTGTGACGTTAGCTGAATTTGTACGTAATAATTGCAAAGCCTTTAACTGCAGAGCCGTAGTTGTAATGCCTATGCCATCATTTATAAAGTTGTCTGCTTATTTCGCGCATATGTGTGTGCGTGTACGTACGTATGTATGTGTTTGGTATTAATTTGGGCTGTACCTGTATGTTCTGATGCATGCCTTACAGTGGTAAATCGCACCCATTTTAAATTAAGGAGGTTTGCCATTCTATATAGGAAATTAGAAATACTGCATAGGCAATCTCATAGTCAATTTTGAAGAAGCCCTGACTTAGTTTTTTTGAAGCCTTTGTATAATTTGTTCTTTTTTTTCAGAACACAGCGAATGTTTCCTAAATCCTTGCCTTTCACTTCCTCCGATTACAGGTGCTAATGTCATTTTGAGTCATTTAAAATAGTTTATAAACTGCTTTTTAATTTTTTTTCCTGCCATTATAGATTTTAACATTAAACACTTATGACATTAAGAAAAAAATATCATCCACACATTTTGATAGTATTTATTATCTATATATCTTTATATCTATTATATGTTTGATAGTATTTTTTAATTTTGTTTTTCGTTTTTGTAACAATTGCTATTAAAACAGTAATACAGTAAAAATAACGCAAGAGTTGTACTAACTGTGCAAATTGAATATGCAGTATTTCTTTAAAGAGACTGATAAAGAATGGAAGCAAGTCAGTAATGAACCTCCTTAATCTAATGGCATTTTTCATGGCTCCCACTAAGTCTTCTCACATTAGCATGCATATACATTTTTTTATTATTATTTTAGTTTTGGATTTTTGTTTTTTTTTCCTTTCTGCTCAAGCCTATTCATTGCAATTCACTAGCTATACTAACTCAGCACCTTGCCATGCTTTACGTTTTATTTTCTGGCTGATACTAACATACTCATTCCGCAATCTGCTTATTCTTATCCATTCTTTTAAATACAAATTAATAAAAACAAATGAATTGAATGTTATTCCAAAAGCTGCATTATCCCAGGAGATATAATTTTCTTTTTTTTTTTTTTTCTCTTATTTTTATTTTGTATCTGAGTTGAAGAAAAAAGCATGTTCAGGATCTAACTTCCATACTCAGCTTCTTTTCTTCCTTTCCCCCCCTCTCTCAAAAAGGAGAATAAAAAATCCCAGCCCAAATAAATCTTGCCTGAAACATCCTGCTAGACCAGCCACAATGACTTTCCTCTACCTGCTCTTTTAAAAGGGAAAGAAACAGTCCTTTATAAAGGGATACTGCAGCTTTAATTGCAACAGCTAATCTCAAGAGTTGAATAAAAATGTGATTATCACTTTTTTTTTAACTTTTAAATCAAAAGTCAATATTTTGCAATTAATAACGAGGACATTGATTTTTATTCCCTTTTTTATTTTTATTTTTTCCTTATTTTTATCTTTCTCTTTTTTCTCCCCTTTTCTCTCTTCCTCTCTCTCTCTCTCTCTCTCTCTCTCCCCCCCTCTCCCCTTTTCTTTTTTTCCTCTCTCCCTTTTCTGCTCGCTTTTCTTGAACTCATTCAGACCTGAGCGCTCCTAAGAAATGCCGAGCGCGCTTTGGCCTTGATCAACAGAATAACTGGTGCGGCCCCTGCAGGTGTGTATAGTTTTCCCAGACTCGCTATGGCTGATTTGCAGCTGGTTTATTTGGTACTTTCCCCTTTTTTTTCCTGCCTTGTTGCTTTGTAGCTCTGTGTTGTGATCTAGAAGACACAAGGGAGTGGGACACTGCCATGAGTTATCATTTCTCTGAAAGGGTTTTGCTTTTTTTTTTTCGTTGTTGGTCTTTTTTTTTTTTTTTTGCCTTCCTCTGCGCTGCTGCTAGCCGAAAACCCACTGTAAAACAGCATCAGCCTTAAGCCCATCTGATCCGTGGCTCAACCACACTCCTGCCCTCTAAGCCTCCACCCAAGGAAAGTTGCTCCCAAAGCCCTTGATAACACGGCATTGAGCGCAGTGCCGATACCGGACAGACACATGGCCATGTCGGAGATTTTTTTTGTTTTCTTCTGGCTCATTGTAAAAGTTCTGTTTTCTTTCCTGCCCTTGGTACGAGGGGAGATTACCAAATAAAACTAAGGTGATTGAAAGCTGAACGTAGCTGTAGCTAAGATGACGCAGTCCAAATGAGCTCTATCCACCATTGTGTTGTATTTTTTGTGTTTACCTTATGCTAACAGATGCAAATACTCCAAAGAAGTGTCGGGCATTGTTCGGGCTTGACCGACAGAGTTTATGGTGCAAACCATGCAGGTATAATACTACCCATTAGGCCTTTGGGGAAATAAAACCAATCTGTCCTCTTAGTGCATTTGTGTGATTTTATTTTTTTAATCTTTTTTCCCCACTCCCCACCTTTCTCTCTCCCACAGCATCAATTGCTAATAATCTTTGATCTTTGGAATTTCTTGCTAATTTAATGCCATTTTCTCTCTTTCTTTACCAATAACCTCTCCCTGGTGGTAGAACTGGGAACAAGAAAACTTCAAGTCCTTAAAGCTGGCAGTTTTTTGGCTTTTTTATTTTTTTTCCCAGATTGTCAGCAAAATGAATGTTTAGCTGGACACCTGTATTTTGTCTTTGATTTGGGTCTATGTCCGCTGCCTCCAAAGGCTTTTTAAAAAGGTTCTGGGATCTGCAGCACTAGTGTTTTTCTCATGATTAGAGATGTAAAAGCCAGTGTTTACAGCTTATATTGTACTCATTTTTTGGTGTTATCTGCAAAGTTAAATAGCTACCTGGAGGCTTCTATGCCTCAGTAAGGTTTATGTAGATATCAGTTTTTTTAAACGATCTGATGTCTTTTTTTTTTCTGATTCCAAAAATACATTTTTTTCTAAATTTTATCCTAACAAGTGAGCTGTAAACGCCTGAGCTCTAGACAAAACTGAATACAACTTCAGTAGGACAGTTTCCAGCATTAAAAGGAGGTGAAAGACATCAGAGAGCCCAAATTTCGACAGCCCATGTTCTACTGGAGTTTAATTCCATGTATAACTCAGTACGTACTTCTTTCTTGGTGGAGGGATACCGAGTAGTTCTTTTCTCATTCCTTTTTCCTTATATGATCGCATTTGGTTAAATTTGTTGTTTCTTTGTTCTGATACAAGCAGTCTTTGAATTTGGAATATTATGATGGTAGGTATTTCAACCCAAACCACACTCTGTGTGTAGTGATTCCTCTCCCCCATTTCCCCCTCTTATTCATGCCAGTCCCATGTGCTCCATCTCATTTAGAATGTAGATCAGATGTCCATCGTATTTTGTGTATGCACGCAGTCTTGTTTGTGCTTAGTGTCGAGGAAAACATGGATCGAGGGTGGTGGTGTATGTCAAAATACCAGCGAAGGCACCAGAAGTGTCTTCAATAGATTGCATATTGTCCCATTCAAGGCATGCTAGTACCGGGTGTTGGGGTCTTCAATACCAGTACCAGTGTGTATGTTAAACAAGCTTTGAAAGTAGCAGTTGCTTAAAGGAAGAAGAGTTCAGTCCACAAGAGCTGGGTAGCCACTTCACTGGAGGAAGGCTCGAGTCTCATGCTAGCCAAAGACTCAAATGTTGTGTTTAATTAGGCTTTAATCTGTGGTTAGTTCACTACATGCTATCAGCAGAAATTTGTGTAGTCTAGAGATAGAGTATTTGAAGCATGTCAGGCCCTGTATGCCAAGTACCAGAACTGGGGGCACATCATGTTTGTGTTGCTTTATCTTTCCCTAGCTGCTTAAGTAAACATCATACTTTTTAAACTACATTTTATCAGCACGGGGACTTTTCGTTTGGTCTGTACAGTGCTTAGGTTACATGTGAAGCATAAACTCTCTCTTAACTTATGCCAGGTTTTGATCAGAAATCTTTGCAGCACATCAGAGACGACTTCAGTGGTGTAGCTGATAGCTTTAGACTTACTGATACAGAGTCAGCTGCTTTTCTTTTTGTTTTGTTTTGTTTCTTTAAATGCATGGACACATTTTATCACTAGGTGTTAGAACACTTCTGTCCTAGTTCTGGTCCTAACCGTTATAACATTGCATTTACTGGCATGGTAGCATTTTATAGCACGTCTTAGGTAGGTGCTAAAGATGTGCAGTTTGCTACTACAATAGAAACTGAGACATCTTTGCTCACAGCAACTGAATAAACCCTTGTCATCCTCTGTGGCTTTCACTCATGGCAATTGCAGCATTACAGGTTTCCCGATGGTGTCCTGGGGCTAGTTTCAAGGGCAGCACCAGCAGGGCCAGGTCTGTTGGTGTTCGCCAGACTGATGCAGCACTTGACACTTTCAGAGCAATGCACAAGTGAATAATCCTCACCAGTGCTTCTGAGGGAGGAATATATAGTGTTTTTGTTCCCACTTCTCAGAGAGCAAAACTGAGGCACAAAGAGTTTCTTGGATGTTTACTTATTCCCTTTTGCCAGAGTTGCCTGGTGTTGTTCACTTCTAGTAAAATTTGGCTTGCGGGGTTTGGGGTTTTATCATCTATGCCTTCTGTCCCACCTAACCCTGACACATATATGACCACAGATAACACGTGGTGGGAATGGCACAGGCTGGAGAAATGTCCCCCCCTTGAGCCATCATGATTTAAGTGAATGGCTTTTCAGACTAAAAGTGGCCACGCTATCAAAGAGTTTAATATCCAACAGAAGCAGAGGAAGCAATCTGCTCCCTTAATCCTAGTCAAAGGAAAATTCGGGTAGCAGACCAGTGGGTTTAGTTTTATAATGGTTGTTAACTCTGCTGAGTCAGAAAGTCAGGTAGACCTGGTTTAAGTCTGCTTTGCCGTAGAAACTTCAGGCCACAGAACTTAAATTCAAAATTACTTTTTTTAATACTATTTTTGGCATACTAGATTCAAAACTGCCTCCAGTGAAATAGTTAACTGCCTTGTAGGTTCAGAGCAATCCAGTTGAATTACTTCTGGACCACCATCAATGAGGCCGACAGAGCTCGGGTCTCTGCTTGCAAATTATTTTAATTTTGGGATTGGGGGGAGCCCTGCAGTCTCCAAATTGTGAGAACCCACCTTTCCACACAGGTGTTATCAGTGGGCTTTGTGAAGCATCACTGTTCTGCTTTGCCACTGGAGCTGTACAGAAGGTCCAAATTTGAACTGTGGCCCTGGTTGCATTGCACAGTTGAAGCTAGGAAGTAGTGAGACAGGGGAGAGGGGAGGGGAGAAAGAGCAGCAGAACTGTCCTTAGCCAAGAGCCAGAGGCTTCCCATGTTGTTTGTTGATGGTAGAAGGATTAACAGGTTCTGTTTCGAGCCCACCAAATTAATTTTTTTCTGTCTTTTAACGTTGCTCTAATAAAGCATGGTTTAAAGCCTTCACTTGCTGTCTTCTACCTCTCATTCTTTCTTCCTTTCTTTCTTTCATTTTAACATTTAAGTTGCATGGTTGTCTTTAGTTTTTAGCATGTATTGATCCACAGGCTAACGTGGTTAAAACTCTAATAGCCCTAACCCCTTACCTTGCCATGTGGAACGTGGAGCAGAACTTGAGAGCAGAGCCTGAGTCTCTGGAGGAAAGGATGTCACAGCGTTGGTCCCTCACTGAAGCTGGTGGAAAGATGGGGTGCCAGGGTTGCTGTTCCCTTCCTGGCTATGGGAGATAATATCTTTTAACTCTAGGATCAAGCTGATTAGATCTCCCTTGCAGCTGAGAAACATCTAGCCCCATTGCCTAGACAGCAGACCTTGGTTTAGCCTAAGCCAAACACAGTTGCCATATAGGGGAGAACATTGACGACCCGCAGTGGAGCTAGGGCCCTTACACAAGTGGGGAATGTCACCCAGTGGCATTCAGCTGCTGTGCCACCACGCTCGGGCGCTTTCTCTGGTGAAGTTGTTGAGCTAGGGCGAGGTGTCCAGTGGAGGAGGAGAGCAACCTGCTCTTTCATGTTGGTGGCTTTGTGCAGCTTAGCTGAGTGTCCAAAGTTTTTGTGGCAGAGCTGCTGTAGACAGACTTTGTCATATACCTCAGGCTGTGTAACAGCAGTTCAGCACTTCCCATGGAAAGTGTGCTTGTGAATAGGAGGGCTGGAGAGCCATCATTATTAGGGTCAAGGTGGCCACTGAATGTCGTTCTGCCAGATGCTGTGGTTGTTTGCCTCATTATTTCTGTCCTGCTGTTAGAATTGTCTTGCATATACTTGGCAAGAGAGATGGTGTGAAACTGTCGTGTGTTCATTGCTCCTTTACATTATTAAGTGGACAGAGGGAGGAGAAAAGATCTCTGTCGGGTCACTTACTTATTTGAAGATGAGCGGCTCTTGCAAGACTCTCATATTCCCTGGTGTGAAATAAGCCTCCTGTTGCTCCTCACCTGTGTACCTGTCGTCGTGCTCTTCACCTACTGAAATTGGATCCCTCTATGGAGTTAATATGGATGGCCTCTCAGAGGAAAATTCCCCAAAATGCAGATGAGCAGCTTCCAAAATCTACCACTCTTCCTTAAAATAAAAAGTAAAAAATAAAACTGAGTCAATTTAAAGCCACAACCTGCAGGCCATACAACCAGTTATTCTTGTTATTTTGGATCATACTCTGTTTATCCTGTTCTTTTCCTGTTTTTTCTTCTGTTTGCTTTGTTTGTTCGTTTTGTTTTTATTTCCCCTCTCTCTCATTCTCTCTATTATATATCCCTCCTGTCTGACTCTGACGTTTCTGGATTTGGTGTGGTTCTTAACAGAGGAGAAAGCAATGAGCGGTAGTTTGCAGCCGTCCTTGCCTCCCAAGGGCAGTGCATCGTAAGAGACGTCAGGTGACGCAGGTGTAGAGATAGCCCTTTGAGTTGGACAGCGTTATGGGACATCTTGAGATACCATCAACTATCCAGAGCTTTTATTCTATAAGGATTACCTTTGTTTGTTTCTTTGTTTGTTTTTCCCAGAGGAAAGTCAATTTTGTAGATTAGCACAGTGGGCTCCAAAAAGGTCTTACCTGATTTTCTGATTATTAAAATAACTAAGGAAGGAGGTGGCCTGAAGATGAGGGGGACGAAGAGACAATTGGCGAATCCTTTCCAAATCTGATAGCCAAGGGGGAGGTTCCCAAGCGGGCTCAGTGCTGAGGACACCCCGCCAGACCCCCAGGACGGCGCGTGGGGCGGGGGTGCTGCCCGCGCAGAGCCCAGAGTAGCTAATTGACGGCTCTTTGCTTTAGATAACTGTCTCCATCAGCATCTCTGCCCTTTATTCACAGATAACTCTCTCCCTGTTTCTAGGAGAAAAAAAAAGTGCGTTCGCTACATACAAGGTGAAGGCAGCTGCGTCAGCCCACCCTCTTCAGATGGAAGCTTACTAGACTCTCCTCCGTCCTCCCCCGCCATGCTCGCCTCCCCCTCCAGAGACTCGAAACCACAGACTGAACAAACGCAACCCCTCTCGCTCTCATTGAAGCCCGACCCGCTGGCGCACCTGGTCATGATGCCGCCGCCATCCTCGCTCGTCCTCGCTGAGAGCGCTGCGAGCAAGCCCGGCGCCCTGCCTGCCGCCAGCTGCCCCAACGGGGCCCTGGACCACCCGCCGGCCGCCCTCCCGCCGGCCGCCGCATCCCTAGCACAGCCCTCGACGTCCTCCTTGCATTCCCACAGCTCGCTGGCAGGGACACAGCCCCAGCCGCTCTCCCTCGTAACCAAGTCCTTAGAATAGCTTTAGCCTTGTTAGCCCTTTCGGTTTCCCTCGGGGGGATTGAATTCTGTTGGGATTTGGGGTTCTTTTTTTTTTTTTTTTTT
>VZTL01011793.1:36820-83373 GCA_013400535.1 Scopus umbretta
TTTTTTTTTTTTTTTTTTTTTTTTTTTTGCTATATGAAACACAGTTGCCACCAAATGGACATTTGCAGATGCATTTTTTCAAGGATCAATAGTGTAAAAAAAAAAATTGCTTTAAAAGCCATTACACACACAAAAGACTTGAAAATTTAGCAAGGGAATTTTTAGCAACGCTGTTTGAAAAACAGCAAGGTCCAAGTGTCTCCCGTTCAGAACTGCAGCTGAATCCCCTGCGACATTAGGACTGTAGGCTGTGTGCAAAATTTTTATGTGCCAAAATTCTCAGTGACTTTTAACTTTCTCCCGACAACTTTATTTTTTTTTAATGCTGTAATTTTTTTGTTCATCATGTTTTGCTGTGATGTTACATAGGTAGATATGTATGTAGTTTTAATGTCACCTATAACAGACGTGTTTGGTAGCAGATTGTCCGGAAAGCATTTAAAATGAAGAGGTATAAACCCTTAAGGGCCAAATTCTGTATATTAGATTATTCATAAAAGGAAAATCAGACTGCCACTTTTATGTACACTTACTACATACAGGTAGGTAGCAAACTTAAAACAAAAAAAAAAAACCTAGGCATGTTGATGTTGCAAAAAACGCTGTATAAAGCTGAAAAATTGTTCATCTGTTCATTCAGTGCCATTGTAGTTGACATGAAGCGATTGTAAAACTGTCTCAGATTTTTCTCTGGTTTATTAAGATGCTAACTATAACATTTTTTGTGAATACTTTGAATGTTTCCTAACAGTTGTGATGTTACTGTTCCGTTTTATGCTCTTATTCCGATTTTCATTTTTAATGGTTTGGAAGCCATTTTTTGTAATGAATAAATGTTCATGCTGTACAGTATCTGTAGCATGCAGTTCTGGATTAATAAAAGCAACTTAGTATGTGCAGAGAATGGCTTGTCAACTCATTTATGCGTTGACTGCATTTTACTCTGGCCAAAAAGATTTACAGCCCGAGTGGAAAACTTCCTGGAAGAAAATTTTATGAAAATCGCGGTGACTTGCAGCCAGCTTTACTTGTGAGAAGTGCCCTGTTTCCTTTGGGTTCCCATGCTGCCACCTGCTAAATTCGTTTTGCGCTAGCCCTCTCCCTGCTCAGCAAGCTTTCATTGCAATGGTTGAAAATCCTTTTTTTTTTTTTTTTTAAGAAAAAAAGCAAATGGCACGTGATTTGGCAAAAGACAAGCATGTGAGCTAAAGTAATGTCACTCTGTGTGAAGTGATGGGGGGACAAGAGACCAGGGCTGCTGATACCTTTAATTTTAAAATATTTTTGTTCGACCCTGGTGATCTCACAACACTGGACTGATGCACTGTAAAGGTCACAGAGGAGAGCTTAGGTAGCCCTAATTAGTCAAGAGTCCTTGTGCTGGCCTTAGGGTTTATTTCCTGGATAGATGGATAGATTTGAGGCTGGTTTTCCCTTTTTTTTTTTAATGCAGTGACCCCTTGCAGCCCAGCCTGCTCTGGGCACTGAGAATCCTGCATCCGCCTGATGCAGCTATGCCTGCAGATGCTGCAGGGTGAGAGTGAACATACAAGAATTTTTGTTAAATGGTTGATTTGTTTGGGTTTTTTAAACTAAGTAGGAATTTAAGCTTCGTGATTTCCAGGAATCTCTCGGAAGTGGATGTCACCATAGCCCCGGTCGTCTTGGAAAATCTCAGCCATAGTCATTTCTACAATGGCTCTCAAGGGCAATCAAATGCAAAGGTCTCGGAGTGGGTTTGTTCCTTGCTGTTGTGCCAGTGTACTGCTCAGGTAATGCCCTTCTCTTCAGTCGGTCTTGATGGACTCTGCAGGAAGGGTAAGTATTCTTCCTCATATGGGGAAACGGGTGAAGTGATTTTCTGCAGAGACTTGGGAATGGGGCCATTTTGGGAAGCCCAGCCCCAGTGCTGAGACCGTGCTGTCCCTCACCGGGGTGTCCGATAAAACCAAAACTGGCTGCAAAGCACTTGCCTGTTGGCTGCAGAAGGAATGTGCTTTCCAGAGGGGCTGGGAGGTACTGGATGAAGTACTAAATAATGTTTAAACAGAATATATAGTATTTTAAATTGCTACTACTTTTTTAATGGGTAGTTTACAAGCCAGAAACCTTTTGTTTCAAACCTCTTAATAAAGGGTAATATATGTGAGTATGGCTTCATATTTCCTGTTAGGATTAAGTGATGGTGAATTTTTTACCAGGCTCCATTTATCTCACCTGATCCAAGGCCTGATGCTGTTTCTGTTGTGGTTGGGTGTGAAACTCCGCTTGACTTCAGTGGAACGTGTCCCCCCGTTACCCGCAACAGGCATGTGGGTGGACAGGCGGGACGGGACTCTGCGATGGGGAAGGGGATGTTGCTGCAAAGGCTTTGTGGAACTTGCCAAATCTGGCTGTTGTTGGTAGCCAGCAAATTGAACATGATGCTCAAATTACTCTCCTGCTCTTGAAACTTTCTAGGGAATTTATTTTTTTTCTTTCTCCTAAACATTTTGACTCTTGCTGGAGCATGGCCATCCATCAGCCAGACACATGTGCTGCATCTCTGCTGGGGATAACTGCTCTCCTCTAATGTAAAACATAGTGCTCCAGGGAGATCTTTGAATACCATGATTCAAAGGAGACACCATCAAGGTATGATTCATATATTCGGCAAAACAGTGTGTTCTTTGCTCTTTATTAGCAAGCCTTGGAAAGCAGAGTCCAAAAACACTGTTCCTGGACAAATTGGTTTTCCTTCTGTATGTGCGGTATGAGAGGCACATGTTTGAAAGATAGGTTGAACAGAGCTTGCGAGTGGTGGGTAACTCGTGCTGGGAGCTCGTTTGCTGTGGAAAACAATTGCATACTCTTGGGAAAGCAACCTCCTGGGTTTCCTGTGGGTTGTGCATTGGCCGTGTCCCTTGATCAGCTTATGCCTTCAGATTTGCCTCCGAATTCCCCTTGTTTGGGGGGCCTGAGCTGGGTCAAGGCTCCTGGGAGAAAATTGCTATTATTTATGTGTACTCCCTTTGTGCCCAGGAGTCACACCCAAGGACCCCATTGGAGCAGGTACATTGGAAACATGGTGGAAAGGCAGCCCTTCCCATACACAGGTGTCAAATAGGGTGAGCAACTAGCTACAGGGGTATGGCTTGATCACCCCATTCACCCCCGGATCCATGCAAGTGAGGACAACTCCAGAGTGGGGCAGTGACAAACTGGCACGCTCTGTCCTTGTACTGCGCTGCCACAAACAGCGTGGGGCCCTATGTACAGTAGGTAATTCACTGTAGCTATTGCTTCCATCTGTTTTTATGGGATAAGGCAAGGAAGCAAGTCAATGTATTGCATGTTCGGGAGACATTTATTTTCCATTAGTTTTGTAAATCTCATTTTTCGCTTAGCGTATGGAATTTTAAAAAGTTGAAGCAATTGCTGACTCAATAAAGCAGTGCCACATGGTTTTAAGCTTTTCTTAAAAGAAAAGAAGGAAGGGAAAGGCAGGAAAAAAGAGCAATCTTCAGAGTGCTGTTCATTTCATTAGACCATAAAAAGATGTAAAGAGAATTCACAGGAAAATAGTTGCATGGGCCACTGCAACAATCATGAAAGCAAACAATTATAATAAAATTATAATAAAAATGAATGTGTGTGACAGCGCTGCCCAGCTATGTCTGGCATACACATAGGAATGCTTTGCCACCTAAGACTCTGGGTAAAGGTTTTGGATGCTGTTTTGAGAAAGATGCTCCAGATGAAGACTAAATTCAGTACAGGACCAATATTGAGCTTCAGTGGTCTTTGTTGGACAGGAAGGCTAAAGCTCTTGGAGCCTTAAAACTATGAATACGCAAATATGCTCAGAGATTGTAGCAATTGCTGTATTGTAAAAAAGGGGCAGACAGGTACTTTGGCATTCATTTTAAGATGTTCTTGGAAAACACCTTGAGACTTTTAAGGCAGATCAGCTACAACTGAATGCATCCCAATGGCCCATCATTGTCAATAATGTCAGCAGCCCATTTTATGGACTCCCTGAAGACAAGAGTCTGACAGCCCCTGAACTGATTTCCTTCAGGGATCAATCCAAAATATTCACTAATGACTTGCATCCATGTTCTAGGAGTTGCTCTTTTTCTGAGGTTGGAAATGCATTTAATTTGGGGCGGGGGATGGGGTGGGGTGGGTGTTAGCCTGGACATCTAAGGCAGTGGACATCATGAAGTCATGCTGCCTGTCCATCTGTTTGACCCTCTCATGATAACTCTTGAATCCTCTGGCATTTTGAACCAGATTTGACAGCAGCGGTCAAACTCTTGGAGATGATAAAGTCCCTGTGAGTTCCAGGGAAATCTCTGCCGGCACTGAGAAGAGAGGCTTTCCAGATCCACTGCTGAAGAAAAGGCAGGGAGAGCTCAGCTGTTATCCATTCTCTCTGGCAGCATGCAGATGGCCAATTATCACACGTCTACTTCTGGACCAGCATCTGTGCTCTCCTGCCCAGCTGGCAGGCCAAGAAGATTACGTAGGAGACATGGAGAGCGTTGGGGTGTTGGAGGGAACAAGGTACATGGGAGAGAGTTAAGAGTATAGGGAAAACTGGAAATATTGCAGCTGCAATATGTAATATTATGTAAGATTGCCGCGGGGAAGCAAGGGGAGGGGAAGGACGATGGGGAGACAGGAGGCACGTTTGCAGGACACTATGCCTTGCTAATGTTACTGCTCACAGAGCAAAGCTGCTCTGGAAGAGTAGACAGCATGGTGTTAACCAGCTCGTTGTCTCCTTCCTTCCAGTTATTTGCTTGCACCCGCTCACCAAGGAGAAGCACAGTCCCGTGTGGAAGGTACCTGCTGGCAGGGGCTCTGGCCGGGCAGGCTGCGATGCCCTGGCCTGGCCCCCCCCGAAAGGTCTGCAGGGCGGGAAAGGCTCGGGGTGTTTCCACACCCCTGTAACATGATGAAGAACAGAATTGGGTGTGTGTAGCAAGAAAGTTTTGTTGGGGGTTTTTTTCCCAAAAAAAGAGAAAAAAGACTGTTATCTTATTTGCAAACAAGCCCATTCGTAGTAGCTGGTTCCCAGGCATTAGCAAACACCCTGGTTTTAATCTCCCTCAGAAATTGTCTCTTTTGCTCCCTTATTTTGTGTTCCCTTTTGAATATGCTGCTGGGGTATTTTTGGATCTAACTATATCTTTTTAATCCGTTCCCCCCCGCCCCTTCTCAACCCCCGCTGCCTCCCTGCCTGCTCCTCCTTCAAACTTATATAATGGCACATTATACAAAATAGCTAAGCAGGTGGTATTTTTAAAGACAGTGAGTGAGCATTTTTTTGGCCTAAATTTGGAACGAAACAGATGGATTTTAAGACTCTGCTTTTTCTATGAATAGTAACCGTTGTTCTCCACTGCCTTAAACACCAGTTTCAAGACCACCTCCAGCAACCGATCAGCACTCCGTTATTTAATTATAACAAAATTCTTAGCTCTGTCTGCTGCTGCATGGGCAAGTGGGGGGCACTGGATCAACTTCTGGAGCCAGGCAGACTTGCCAACAATAATTTTCCTTTTCCCAGAGGGCCAAGGGGGCCTGGAGCGGGTTCCAAGTTCCTCCTAAACTGGCTGTTCAGTTTGGGCTCCCTGACAGATTGCTTGAAAAGGGTTATAGAAAGGCAGATAAATGCACTTCTTGTTGCAAGCTTCCCTGACAAGCCAGGCCTCCAGAACAGTGATCTCATTCCTGCCTCATTATTAGTGGTGCCAGATTTTTTCCATTAACAGGTAATTGAGTCGAAACTAAAATAAGCAAAGTTTGTTTTATCCAATGCATTTTCTTGCTTGCTTGTGAAAGAAAAACACTTTAGAGAGGAGTTTGCTTTTAATGTTCATGGAAATGTATTTACATCTTAGAGATCCCTCTCTGCTCTCGTGTAATTAACCCGACTGGTCTTTTTGTTACTGTTGGTTTGAGTTTTACAGCAAAGACATTGGCAAGGCTTAATTCTTTTTTTTAATAGTTTGGATTCCCCAGGACCAGCAGGGTTGAAATCTCCTGTTCTGTGCACAGCCATGTGTGTTATCGCACTCCCATGGCGGGGGGATGTTCACGTTGTGTGATTGACTTCACCCATGGCCCCAGAGGAGAAGCAGGAGCCCAAAGGGACGATGCTGCATACTACTTCCAGGCTCACAATGAGCTTTCCCTTCCAGAGGGGCTGCGGGGATGCTGCTGGGACCAGCCGGTGTCTTCTCTCATGATCAAGCAGGAAAACAAAGTGGCTTCCCTTGAAATCCTCATGGTCTTGCTGAAGATTGTTCTTTATTTCTAATCCATGTGGTTATGAAGACAGAAGGGGACAAGTATAAAATACGGGCTATGTATGCTTCTGCTGAGACAACGTCGCTTGTAGAGGAGAAGAGAAACTTTCTACCTGTCTGGGTGTGTCCATGCACAGGGATTGCCATGCTGCCTGCCTCCGAGCCAAGGCAGTGCCAGCATCAAGAACACCTGAGCAATTCCTCAGCCAGTGGCTTCAGGCTTCCCTGTGCAGCCAGCAGACCACCTCCTCCCCTTCCTCAGCTGCAGGAGAGCAGGCCCTGCCCTGGGTGAAAGGCAAAGACCTCAAGAACAGCATGTGAAATGCTGCAAGCCCTTGGGGACAAGCATGTCCTGCAGAGAAATTACTACCAGTGTGGATGTCTTCCCATTTTTTGAGTTGTTTCCCTGATGCCTCCTAATCCTCTGGTGTTGGACTACCTTGGGGGACTCTGGGCCACCCTACACATCAAGCAGTGAATTCCCTCTGAACTTCACAGGACCCATGCCCAGAAGCAGGGCTGTTTTCTGACCTAGCTTGGGCATCAGAGGCAATTGCTTGTGGAGTCAGCTCTGACCTTACCACTAGGCAAAGCAGGCCCCTCTTGTTTGCATCCCCCCCCCAGCCATGTCCTGAAGTAAGCAAAACCCACAGAGACTTTGCATCATTTCAGCTACTAGTTTTAACGATGCTGAAGAACAGACAAGTTTCATGTTTGTGGATTTGGTCTTTTGCTTCTGATTTGGGCTATTCATGGAGGTAGGCACCTGCCTACTTTACCTTTGTGGAAGAGGCCATGTCCACCAGTGATGCTAGGACTTGAACGCTTTGCCCACAAACTGACATCCTCGTATCAACCACATTTCTGTGTGACCTCTTCTCCAGCCCTTTGCAAAGGAGCAAAGGGATGGGAGCATTGCAGATGGGCTGGTAGCCCTGGTCAGAGGCCGGGGGAGGTTGAGCAAGGCGGGTGCTGAGAGTGGGCTGTGGGACAGGGACCGCAGCATGCCCTGCTGCAGCTGAGACCCTTAGCAGGGTAAGGGAAGCCTGTGGCTGCAGAAGTGCTGAGCGCGGCAGCAGTGCCTGCCTGCTGAGCGCTGCCTCAGCCTCACGTTCCCTGGGCTCTGAGAGGCCAATTACCAATTCACAGAGCCTGTTTCAGCACAAACAGGACCTTCAAAGAGCTGGGAGCCTTTCTGGTTTTGTTTTCTTTTTTTTTAATGCCCTCCTAAAAAAAAATAAAAGCAGAAAGACCCATACTTTAAGGTCAAGTACATAATTGTTTCTAACAGGAATTTCACACATTGTCTCTTCCTCTGGGCAGGTATCGCTGGGTCAATTACCTTGGCTACCCCATGACAGACTTGAGACACAATAACCCCCATCTGCACTTGAACACATCCTCTCTAAAGTAGAATTTAAATGGGATTTTGTTCTGTTTTGTTTAATCGCACAACTTCTGAGGGGTTTCTCGGTGGAGAATTTAGCCAGCTTTCATCTCGAGGAGGTCTGATGCTGAGAATTCTCTGGCAGTGACGCTGTAGGAGAAATCAGGCAGGTGAATTGGGAGCCATGGTCCTGCAGTCGCTGAGGTGGAGGATCCTCATAGGGAAGAGGTACTGTGTACAAAGGAGCATACCAGAAAATGCCTGTTAATGGCTGAAATGAAACAAGATGCCCAGATTACATTCCTAGCAGTCTGGGATATGCATTAACCAAGTCCCTCAGTTTACCTAGCTCTAAAATGGCTGTAAAAAAAGATGCAGTCATGAGGCTCACTTGCTTGCACAGCTCTTATTCTCTGTAATAAGCATATTCAGAACCTTCACGGCAAAATTATGGTTGCCACAATGGCAGGAGATGAAATTCCTTCTCCAGTCACTTATTCCAACATATTTCCTTCTCACTGGATTTTCTGTGGTACTCCTTGTTGTACCAATGATGTGTTTTAGTTTTCTGTTGTCCTGGTTTCAGTTGTTTACNTGGGCGAGATGGGCCGGTGGTGCTCCTCGGCGGGAAACAGCCCACATATTTCCTTCTCACTGGATTTTCTGTGGTACTCCTTGTTGTACCAACAATGTGTTTTAGTTCCCTGTTTACTGCATAAATTTTGCTAAAGCAGACAAGTGGCTTGCTTTTATGAACTTCTCCTCCTCTGCATCATGAGGGGTAACAAAGAACTTGGATTAGTGCAAATCCATTGAACAAAATGGCTTCACTTCACATTGTTATATTTTTCTTTCCCCCACCCTCTTTAAATTTTTAAGTGAATTTAAATTAACAGACATCATTCAGGTGTAGGCAATGCACAGATAGGAAAGTTTTGCTATCTGCAAATTTGTTCACTCATTAAAGCCTTCTGTTTAGCTAGAGACCACCCGCAGCATGGACAACAACAGTAGAGACCCCTCTGAACTCTGTCCTTTCTTCAGGCTACTCTGACCTGGATGAATGAGCTGAGGGATGCAACTACTGCTCTGCCTCCTTCCTTCAGATCCTTTCTGTTCCATTCACACTTTACACATACTCATCACCATTGCATCTCAGCACCTCAGGTTCCTTCCAAGAGCCACCAGGTTTATTTGTTGTCCTGCATTTCACAGGGCTGTTGTAGTAGTGTCAGCTCCACCTCACATGTTCATAACCTGACCCAAAGTACCACTTGTGGGTTGAGTTTCACATCTGCAGAATATTTGATATGTCTTTCAACAAAGGCATCTATTAGCAGTGAACATAAAGGTGAGACAGACTGCTTCAAATCAGCTGAGACCAGCAAGATCTGGCCTAGTAGAGCAGACCTAGCAATGTGGAAGAGGACATGAGGATCGGTTGTACAATATCAGTGACTTCAATATCCTCATAGGTTCAGTCAAGACCTTTTACTTGGATATTAGCATCTTTTAACTTTGTACTGACTTGCATCTCTTCTCTTTTCTGGGATGAAATGCCCAAGATTTCCAATGGCAACTCATGGCCTTGGGTGTCCCATTTGATGAAAGAAGCTGGTTCGCAGCAAGAACTGGATTCCTTTCATTCCAGGGAGAAAAGAATCTGTGTAATCTGTGTCTCAACTTCATTTCTAAAACTGAAGCCAAAACCATCAGTAGCTACTACTGAAAAATCTACAGTGATCTTGTTTTAATTTAATCCATGAGATACATTTAGCACACCTTTGGTACTGCATAAGATAACAATACTTTTCATGTTAGAGAAGGCAAAAGGAATAGGGGTATAAATAATTCTGTATGTTAGCTGCATTTAAATATGCTCAAGTTTCACTGTTTCATATAAGTCCTTTGGATTTGGTCCAACCTAAAAATCATATTTACCCAAACTTAGATATTTGGGGGGATTTTTTTTTCCCCCCTTGAATATACCTATCTTTTTTCATGGTGATGTTGTTCTGGCTAGTTTTCTTTACCCTAACAGAGGTGACTCCGCAGCACATTTCTTTTGACAAAACCACACAAAACCAACACGGATCAGTTAGCACAGATGACATCTTTAAACTTGAATACATTTTTTCACTATAAACGCCACCAGTCAACTTTCGTGTAGGTAGGTTTCCATTGTTAGTTGTCAAAGTCTTCTTGAGTGGATTTCCCACTGTGTCACTTTTGTGTGAGTCAAATCAAGATTATAGGCAACAGAGAAGAAAAAGAAAAAGAAGAGAAGGTTAGACCCTCATTTTAGAGTTTAAGAAAAATCTACCAGCAGGTTGCAGTTCGAGTTGGTAATATACATGAAAGGGGGAGTCCAAGCCGTGTCACAGGTATCACTATATTAGGCTTTCAGGAAAAAGCATACAAAACACATATTGTAGTGGTCACACACAGAGACATAAATTTAGGAACAAGATCTGCCTTAGCTTGAACATAGTCAGCTCTGATAATAAGGAACAATGGACCGAAGCTATTATGAAATGAAACCCAGGTGCCTGAATGGAGGGAGCTTTTAGTTGAGTTCTCCTGGAATAAAAAAAAAAAAATCTAACTTTTTTCACAGATCTATGTTGTCCTAATTTTTCTCTGTTCTCACTTTAGAAGACAGCTGATTTTATTTGGGATTTGATTAATTAACATGATTGAGGTGTTCCATGCTGAAATTTTCTGGAGTAACATTTAATAGTATTTTTTTTGTTTGTTTCATCTTTTCTGTCTTAAATAATTTTATTTTCATTGGGATTTTGAGTATGCAAGGAAAACATGCTAAGGTATCCTCTGTATCATATCCAAGAGGTAGTAGGCAGGATGGATTCCAGATACTTTGTAATAGTTTGGATAGTTTCTAGTCTTACGTGAGTGGTGGAGAAATATCTCTAGAAATGTGATATTCATTAATTTGCTTAGTGAGATAGTCAGAAACAACTTCAAGGAGGAAAAGACAGTGAATACCTAAACCTGGGCAAAAGCTTGATTTATGACAAAAATCACTTGTTTGACACTTTGTCTTGATCTGTATGGGATGTCAACAGACTGCTGAGACACATCTAAGAAAGCTGGAGGACTCGGAGAGCAGAAACCTTCAGCGGAATTTGAAGAGTCCCACAGGACATAAGAAGGATGGAAGCAAAGTCCAGGCTGTCAGAGGTATCTGATGATGTCAGACCTCCAGGTGTGGAATTTGCAGGTAAGTTTGACTCTACTCTCAGAAGGACTATGGGTGCATTCTAGGTTTGAGAGATACATGCATAGGTCTTTGGTCATACTGAAGACCTTTTCTCTTTGCTAGAGGTAATTATCTCACATGCTATCCAATTTTATTATTCCTAGGAGTAAACCAGCTTGATGCGAGAAATTTGTCTTTTGCTTTTGTATTAAACACAGGCCACTAGCTTCCAATGGAAACCAGTACATCTGGTCCTCTTGGAATAAGTATGGTGGGTCCATACCATGTAGCACTTCACCTCTGGAGTTTTGTCTAAGGGCCTGGACATTATGGGAACCCACCTCAGGGATTCAGTAGTATGGAGTAATGTTTTCTTGACTTGAAGGAGCAATCAGAATATCTAGGGAACAAACAAGGCTGAGCTGGCCTTGTATTTCAGTCAAACAGGGCTTCTCTCCCCTGCAGAATCAATAGCAATTGCTAGATTTGCATCAAAGGTTAAGTCAGCAAAAGGTTAATAGTATTAAGCATGAATATTTTGGCCTATTGTGCAAAACATAGAAATATTCAAGGGAGTTTGCACTAAGGCTTTTGGCTGGACCTCTATAAAGATACAAGCAAGAAGCCAAACATATGTTCTGGTGTTCTAGGCTTTGATTCTTAATCATGTTCTGTGCTTGCGTTCAGAGGTTTGCTTTGGGACCATCTCCAGTGTGAGAAAATATGACAGAGAAATCAAACACAGAGGTTATGCATAACGGTGTGGTGTTCATATCTGAAGGGGAGCTTTTGTAAGCACTGACATTATTCTTCTTTTGACAGTAGTTGCACATTTTCACTCGGTTTATCTTAACTGGGAATCACTCCCAAGACAGGACGTCTCCGGGCACTTCAGAAAAGTGCTTTTTGAAGGCAAAGGAAATAATGTTACAGGGCTGTGCCTCACATCTCTTCAACTGTTAACAATCCTATAAATACCACTGCCGAGTGCAGTATGTGTCCACGGCTGGTCTCAAGTGTAGCTGCAGCGCCTGGCTTGTAGCACAGGAATATTCTCTTGATCTAGGAGAATGCTCCCCAGCTTTACTAATACTTGGCTCCCTGACACAGACTAAACCAGCTCTGACAGACCATTTAAGAAGGCACCGGCTGGGCATGTAAACTAGGCAATATGTCACGGTATGGGAAAAATCAGGTACCAGCTGTCATAAAGACTGAATTCTGAAAGATTCCCAGGAACACAAAAAGATGGAAATTAAGGTTTTGGGATGGGTTTGGGTTTGCTGTAACCTGACATTATGCTCTTGCATGGCTATGAAACTTTTCAGGAATGGCATTCATACTTTCTCAATGCATCACCCTTTTACTCAATCTGTTTACCAGGAAAGAGGGCTGACTTGTAAGCTGAACTTTCCTTTCCCTTCTCTCTTTCTATCCAGGAAGGTTCCTCTTTCTTCATTTTTAAGTTTCTTTTTAACAGTTTAAAAAACTGTAATAGAAAAAATCTACCAGTATATGGAAAGAAATGTAAAAATTAACCAAAAAACCCACTGGCTAATTCTAAAGTGCATTTCATCTCTTCTGTAACTTTTTGCACTTTGGTTATTCAGTAATTACAAGGGAATGTACTTCACTGGATAGATCTAATACCTCATGTATCTGCAAAGGAAAAGCCACGTAGTCAATGGAAATATTTCAGTAACCTGAGGTCAAGCTGCAGTTTCCTGAGAAAACAGAAACTCAGTTTCTTTTCCTCCAATCAGTCTTGTCATCTCTTCTTCCTCACATGTGCACCTTCATTTTCCAATGCACATTTCTGTCCTATGGCTGCTGAGGCACATGGCAGGTGTGAAAATCTGATCTATCAGCTGTTGAAGCCAGTGGATTTTGATCACAGCTCACTTTGCATTGGGCTCTAAATGGTTCTTTCTGCAGAAAATATCACAAAATATTGGTCAGGAACTTGTAACAGGAAAATGGAACTGAATTTAGAAAACACCCTGCACCAACAGAGAACACTGAGAGCAAAAGAGCAGCAACAGGAAGAACATCGTCCACTGCTGGCCAAACTGCAAGATAATTAAACCAGAAATAGCATGGGGCAAGAAAGAGGCCAATTAATTCCATCGGAAGGATGTCATCTAGCAGTTCAAGACAAGAAGGAAGCACTGTATAAAGTGGAGATGAGCATGGCAGTCTGCCAATCTATCACAATCTTCTTTTATTTAAGATGCTTATTGGTATCTTATATTTCAAATTAAATATTTTTAGTTCTGTTAATAGCACACGCAAAGGGGGCCTATTCCAGAGATTAGTCTGCACAAGAAGTTGTCCACCGACGTAGATTAGATCAGTGAAGCTTGCATGCTTGCAGTCTTGTCATCATTTGTATTTTGGGGCTATGGGCTGGGGTGGCAGCTAAGCTACCTCTAGGCACACTACTCTCCTCTCCATGAATGTGTGTACCTCATACTTTCCTGCAAAGTGTTTTGCCTGCATCAACTGTTTTGGGCTTCAACAGGTCTTTTAAGTGATTCTGTGTTGTAACCTTCATGGTTGTCAGGCCAGTGTCATTATTCCCGTTCTCCCACATGGAGACTCCTGCAGCTTTTAAAGGAGTTGCCCAAGGACATGCAGGGAAGCAGTGCCAGTTTTGTGAATATACAGCCCCACCATTCTTATTAGATTCCATGAAAGATGAGAATAGGCCCTTTGATGCCTTCAGCGAGTGCTGAAGCCTTTACCAATGTTGTGAAAGGTCATTAGAGAAGAGCTGGGGGGTGAAATTCAGCAGCTGCTCATGGGAATGGTCCTTGGGATGTGGAACTAGTCCAGGAGAAATGTGAAAACAGAAGTGATTTATATTGAAATGAGGGTTACAAAGACAACAATGACCACTGAAACATACACAACAATAACTCAGAACAACCTCTCTCTGGCACACTCTGCTGTGCCATCTTTTTAACCCTGGAGGAGGCAACTGGGACGAGAGATTTAGGGCAGATCTGTGGGACTGACTGGAGCGAACGAATCTGACTTCTGTCTAGGTGCTTCTGCGTTCTCATCAGCCCCTTTCAAGGTGTAAGGGAAACCATCTTGGTCCTCTGTGATGTGCTCCCTGGCATGCAGATAGCAGGACAAAGCAGTCATTCTCTTTTTCTCCCATGGTAAGTGGTCTCTGCCCTTTTGATATTAAATATATGGGGTCTTTCCAGAAGGGTAGTGCGAAATGTCAAAGAGATAAAGTATTTAAGCATTAATCTGGTTTGCAACCATTTTATGCCCACCACACAAAGACATAGAAGGCTTCTCACTCATTTCTCTGCACTCATCATGCTGCCATTGTGGGACCAGAAGATAATGAGATGAATAGGAAGCATTTCCACAGCATGAGCAATGTAGGAACATCATTATTAATGTTCGTACAAAATATCCCATCTCTACATGATGTCTACATATCTGAGATACAGCCCTCTGCCAGATATAAAAAACCATGACCATCCGACAGTGATCTGTTACTTAATGGAAAGTCTGCTCAAATTTCAGTTTAAATTGCATTTATTATTTATGTCTTAAGTACAGAGTAGGTATACTGAGTATGTCTTCCCGTTATAGTGCTAGAGGATTAGTAGTTTCCATTTAAACAGGCAGATATTGGCCCAGAAGTATGCTGAATATGCCCATATTTAATATCTGAAAATTGTAAAAATCCTTTGAAATCAATGCAAAAATTATAATCAAGTAGCTTTTTCTATATATATTGAGGTGCACATTTTCATGTGACTGGGGCCAGGTACCTGCAGCTTAGCTCCCAGTCCCAGTCGCTAGTCTTTTTCCCTCTGGCTCCTGGTGGGTTGAGTGAGCACTCTTCCTGGATGAATGAGCCAGACTGAGGGCAGAATCTCTAAGGATGGGGTTCAAAGGGATGTACAGGGGTACAGACTGTTATATGTGTGGTGTTGGAGATGATACACACAAGGATGGTTGCAGTGGTATTACCTGCAGGTAAACATTACACTAGATAATAATATTTTGATTTTGGTCATCCTTTGCTCTTTGTAGCTTGCCCTCCAGCAGGGTGGTTTTCAAATATAATCTCGATGTGACACTTTTAGCAGTTAATTTCTGACATTTGCTATCTGTGACTTGTTCACAAGCAGCTCATTGCACACGCTCAGTGCTCAGCAACCTGTGTGTGACGTATCTTGACCTTGCTTGGGTAGGCTGCACACCACCAGAGAGGAATGGGTGCCCACAGCACTGCAGATCTCACTGGCACAGGGTATCCAGGTATTTGAATAATTAATTCCCAAGATATCTGGACTATCTGACAAACTTTGTGTTTCAGGTTTTTTTTTCCCCTTAAAGCCTTGGAACAATGCAGTTTATCTTCTCACACTAGCTCATTGGTATTCATATTTGCTATAGTAAACATTTTGAATGCTTTGCTTAAAGCTGCACCCAGAAGTACACAGTGGAACAGATGGTAGAAAGAGCTAGGAATTTTCTTGATATTTTATGGGTTGGACAACAACCACAACCTGATCCAACAAATTTTCTTGTTCTCAAACATTTTACTGTCAATACACTCCTCCGGAATGTGCTCAGAGTTGTTTGGGGACATGGAAAAATATTTACCTCAGCCTTCCACAATTTATTACTTATTGTTTGAAAAAGTTGCCTCTTTTCTGTGCCAACATTTATCATCTTGGGAAACATACTGGAGTATAGCAGTGATATTAAACAATAATACGCTCTTTGCTGGGATAAAATAATATTGCTGGGCCACTGCAGAGGAAGCCAAAAACCACATGTGAAATGGTTCCTTTGGAAGGGCAAAAAGTCTCAAAGTTTGTTAGCAAATAATTTAGCTGGTGGTGCAGACATCAAATGGCTTCGGCAGCACTTGCAAAGCTATTCTGAATATGCATTTCCCCTGGAGTGCTGGGGCACAAAGCCACTGTAATGAAGGTTAGAACCACAGTAATAAGAATCCCTCACTAGTAAAAAGTAATAATATAATAATTTTTTTTTAAAAAAAAAGCCTTGCAGAAGAGTTAGGGGAAGAAAGGACAGACTGTGTGAGTCTTTCAGCAATTCATATTAATTTAACTTCTGTTTGCATGGTCCTGAACTGGGGGCTGCCTCAGCTCCGGGGCAGGGGTGGCAGCTCAAGGTGCCTTTTCCCTTCTTCACCCTGGCTGGAGAGGGAGGGGCTGCCATCCTTCTCCTTCAGTCATTAAGCTGCTTTCTTAGCTGAGTGCTTCTTGCACATCCATACATCCCTCCCCCCTCCAACTGGTTTAAAGCTTTCTCTGTGAAGCCCCTTGTGTTTGGTGGAGATTTCCCATACAAAACCGCACAGCTACAAATGCAGCATTCTTTAAATATCTCCCTAAAATCCCCCCTTGCTGAGCTGCCTATGAAATACTTGATAGGAGCTACACAGTCCTGTGTAAGTAGTAAACTGAATGTCCTCAACGACTTCCTCACTGTCTAGTTGTGCCTGCCTACTACCACTTTTTGTAGGATGCCCAGTAAGTTCAGGGGAGGAGGGACCATCTTTACTGTAGCGCCTCAATGCAGCCTGCTACAGAAAGCCCTTGAAGCTTCCTCCGCAACCCGTAAATCAGATGAATGCAATACAGCAGCTAGTCTAAGACGTGTCTTGAATCACCCTTCTCTTGTGAGTGGGCTTCAGCTCGCTCAGCTGGGTGCCAGGAGCTCTGTGGTCCTCAGCAGCTGAACCTGACACCTCCCAAATGGGGCATCTCCAGCGGGGACCCTCTGCGGGTTGCTTTTTGCTGCCCCAGGAGCACGTGGGTGTGTGGCGACCAGTGCTGGGACAGCTGTGGGGACCTCAGCAGGGAGAGGGCTGCAATTTTCTTGGGAGGTGGAGTGCAATTGCACCGTTTTGGCTGATTGCTCTGTGAGTTGTGCACCCATTTTGGCACAATGCATGGTACGTTATTTAGCCTTCTAGAGACTCACTCATCCTGTGGGTGCCCTCACATGCACCGAAGAACAAATACAAACTTCACTTCCCTTTTGAAAAGGGAAAAAGAGGGGGGAAAGGATCAGCACTGTGCTTGGAGGGAGAAGAAGCAGCATTAGAATTGATAGGTAAGAGGAAAGAGATGGAGCAATTCTCAAAAAAATATTAATAACTACTAATAAAGGCATATTTGAATACCAAGTTTAGTTGTGAAGGATCCAAAGAGCCCTGCATGCACTGGAATTGTCCTGGCCCACCTCTGAAGTGCTCCCACCTGAAGGGCAGGGTGCCCCAGTTTCTTGAAAGTGCGCTCTGGACTCGACACAAGGTGTGAAACAAATCTTTGAACCCTGGGTGCTTTGCCCAATGCCTGTTCCTTTAATAGAAGCCCAGAAGCCAGCATGGAATAAGCAGGGTAGCAGTACAGCGCGGCACATTTTTATAGCAAGGCCAAATCTTTATTATGCTTCTTGGCCCAGTTTAGTGGAGAACACTGCTGGGCCTGATTTCAGTTTTGATATCATACACTGAGGCTGCAGACCCTTAAGAGTACAAGCTGGAGAAAAGAACATAGAAAATGTTAGGAATGAGAAAAGGCCATTCAACACATTGATGCTTGTCTCTTGTAATACAGCGTTTCCCCCAGGATAGCATCTAATTGCTTCTTGAACGAACCCACTGTCTTTGCCTCAACAACCTTGCCCAGTAGGCCATTCCAAACATTTATTATTCTTTGAGTGACAAAGCACTTCCTTATGTCTCCTCTGAATTTGTTTTTTGAACTTCCATTTATGCCCCCGATCCTGTCATCTGTGCAGTATCAAAAGTAGTAACATGCATTGATATTATCCATTCAGCTAAGATTTTTGTATACTTCAGTTAGACCCCCCTTAAATGTCTTTTTATTTTTTTTTTAAGTTGAATAGATTGAGGGGGTTTTTCACCTTTCAGTAACTTCTACAATTTTATCGTGGAACCAAGTCGAGCAAAAATATTTGTTAAAGCCTGACTTACATTAGACCACGCTGAATGGATTTATAAAGTCTACTATAGAAACACATTTCAGTAAGGGTTTTTTCTTCCCTCTTTTGGAGACTAAACTATCATTTAGTTTCCCTGATGCTTGTATCTGGTTATTTTGACAAAAGTTAACTAGGAAGAGGGCAAGAATAAAAAGCTTGATAAGAAATTTGGAAAAAGCTGATAATCTCTAAATTTTTCCATTTACACTGTGGGCTTCCACCTCCAACCCCCATCCCCCCCCCCATCCCCTTTTCTCTTTCTCCAGGTAGTGGGGTTTTGGGGAAAGAGAATTGTTTATCATATGGGATTTTCCATGTGACGATGCTTAGCAGAATCTGTATGAAGAAATGTCAAAAATCATAAGCAATCCCCTCAAAAGCCACAGAATCAAACAGTCGCAGGTTCAGTCCTCATCCACTGCCACAACCGAGGTGAATAGTTCATTACCTTTTTGGATGAAATTCTACAGCATGTGTTACGCAGGAGGCCAGAACTGATGATCTAATGGTCCCTCCTGGCCCTAAAAAATATCTACAAATAATGATTATAGATGAAATATATATGCCCTGCACAAAGTCAAAACCAGCAGGCTTTGGGTGGGAACAAGAGATTAAGGGAAGGAATTTTGCCTTAGCCCTTTCCCAGAAGCTGGACAAAGAGCTATGAGCATTAGCCTGACTGCAGCAGTGGCTGTTTATTCGTTGTCTCTCCATTTTTTTTCATTATATTAACAATGTGGATGTTTTTTAGGCCATCTGTAAATCTTTTCATTTTCTCTGAATTCCTTCCCAATGCATTTCTAGGAAAGTGGGATCCAAGTGAGATGGCCGACTGTCCCTACAACACATGGCTGAGTTGGGAGTATTTCCTCACGGGCTCTTCATGGATGTGAACACACACTTTCCACAGCATCATTGAGTTTTGGATCGGGTAAATAAGTATCAAGACTAATTAGCTTACACAAAGCACTAGTACAGTTTGGAAATGAGTTTGTTAAGCATCATCTTGTGTATTTTCTGCACAGGGTTGCAGTGTGGGATCCAGACATACTGCTGGATGCATTGCAACCGAGCGAGTCATTCTCCTTTCCCCTGGTTAGGACTGTAGCTGTCAGTCAGCCCCACGCCAACATTGTGTTGGACTATACTGGATCATCCAGGGGCAATGAGCAAGTCAGGCCCATAGGTGTCAGGAAATTATTTGTGCTATTATATTACCAGGGAGAGAAAGCTGACGTATGAGGCGGTAATTATCGGGATCACGCTTCAGTTCTCTGAAAAATCTGTACAGTATTTGCTTTGCTCCAGGCCCTGGGAATCTCCCATGATTTGTCAAAAAATAATTGTTGGTGGTACCATAAATTTGTTATTCAATTCCCTAAGTGTTCTGGGATGTATGCAATCTGGAAAGCTGATTTGTTTATATTCCTATTTTCTTTATATTCCCTTACCCATTTTTTCATTATTATCTTTATTTTTACAGGTTTATTTTTCTCCAGTGTTTTCTAGTTGTTCAAACTTTGTGTTTATATATTTATTTAAAGGCAGATTTCAAAAGAGTTCAGTCTCTTGGTTTACTGAAGGATTCAGTTTCTCACTAGTACTTCATCTCCCCTGGTATTTTTGTGAATGCTCTTGTTCTCCTTATCCATCTATCTAGCGCTAACCTCTTTAGTCTTCTTGCTGCTCATGTCTGTTGCTCACAAACCCCAGAGTCCTGGTTTTGAACCACAGTCCCCTTAAATTCACCATGTCTTTGGGCATTATCTGCTGCTTGTTCTGCACCTTTTTCTGCAGAGGAATTTTGATGCTTCTTGAATCGAGGTATTTTTAGAAGTCTCCAACATTTTTCTGCACAGATAGATTTCCATTTTCTTGTCTGGGAGGGCTTCATATCTGCCCCATGTAACACTGCTGCCAGGAGCTGAGGGCCTGGAGCATGGCACGGGTCACTGCCAGAAGACATGGTGCAGAGGCAGGGCACCGGCCCATGGCATGGATGAGCCCAGACCAAGCCTTTCTTTCCTTGCAGACTTCCCCTGATTTAAACCTGTCTGTAACGTGCAGCTACAAAAAGACTTTTAGAAGTGGCTGAGGGTGTTGGACACCGTGCAAAGGGCTTTGCCGTCCAAGCTGTGCAGTGGCCCAGCATGAAAGCATCATGCTTCTGCTCCCCACAAAGGTCTTCCTCACTCCTCGTGTGGTGTGTGAGGCCCTCGCCAGGTGAACCTGCAATGCAAAGGACATCTGCCACATCCCTTGGATCAGAGCTGTCTGGGGGAGAGAACATCTCTAGGAGGACTGAGACCGTGATAACCCCACGTCCTGGCAGAGGAGATGTGAAAAGGGCTGTGAGGCTTTTGTTGTCTTTGGCAAGTCTTTCCTTCCATTCTGTCCAGTGTTTCAGATTGCTAGGACTGCTTGTCCTGTCAGACCTACCAAATATAACTAGAGCATTCACTGGATTTAAACATTTTCAAGTGTTTACAACCACATCTCCTCCCCGGGGGGATCTCTGAACTGTGCTGCTTGCTGTATTGTCTTTGGCTGGGTCTTTAGAGTTTCTGAATTTATGCGCTTAAAAATCAATGAGCCTTGGTTAGACAAGAACCCAAACACTGTGACTTCTCTTTTGGGTGACTCCACTCCTAGGATTTCACAGGGATTATGAGAGATATAAATAAACCTCGGTTTTGTAGCTTTCAGAGTTTCTATCAAAGTTTTAAGTCTATTTAAATTTAAAGGCCAGTATGCCATGTGAATCACTCTGGAAACCATAGGTAGTCTTTATGCAGTAAAGTCTGAGAAGATATTTAAATATTAAATGAATTGTAACTGAGGTTTCTTTAGCCTCTGTTAGCCAATGAGAGCTAGTGACAAAGAATCCCATGGTACTGAAAAGCCTGGTTGTATAAATATTATCACTGAGCTTCGGGCTCTTTACACCGTGTAGATCTCATGCCCTGTAGCTCCCAAGGGCAATAGGGTGGCAAACACAGGCGTGCAGACACGTCCACAGCTCGGCCTGTCCTCCCTGCACAGCAGGCAGCATGAATGAGAGCTTTCTCCTCCCCTGGACTTCAGAGCTCCCCAAAGGCCCGTCCAGGCTCTTTGAAAACGAAATGAGCAGAGTGTGGACCTTTGCTTAAAATACAGCCTGGCCATACACCCAAAGGAGCATACTGGGACACCCTCACTTGGTTGTGGGCCACATGGCCAAAGTCCTTATCAAGGGCTCTCTCTCTGCTGCAGTATTTTCTGTCAAGCTGAAGCAAACAGATTTTTCTTTCTCCTTTGAAAGATGTAAAAGAGGCATGGAAAGATGGAAGAAACAACCAGAAGAAACCAGGAAGGAAAAAAGACAAGAAAGAGGAAGAAAGAGACTGAGAGGGAGAGGGAGAAAGGGGAGAGAAATAGCTGTCTCTCTCAACAGTCAAAAGAATAGGTGATGTGCCATCTCCCTCTCAGTATGAAGAGGTTGTGTGGGAAGGGGGAGATGACAGATAATATATCAAAGGAAATGAATTGCAGTATTAAGATCCTGACTTTGCTTTGTCAAATTTGCAGGTGATTATTGTATAACTCTCTGCAGCTTCTCTCAGTGATGGAAATGCTCTTCAGATCCTCAAGACATAGTACTACTGCTAAAAGAAACAGCTCTTCACAGAGATGCTTACTTGAAGTAGCAGAAGGCTTTTTAAATCTCCTTCAAGCTTCTTCCAACGCTGTTACCCATTCTCTGTAGTCTCTATGTACTTGAGCTATATTTTCCTTCCTGACTGAGTAAAATTAGGGCTCCAAAAATACAGTGGGAATCTCTGAAGTAAAATTTAGTTCAAATTTATAATTTTCAATTTGGTGTGATAATCAACATGCTTCAGAACAATTGTTTTGATATCAAGAACCACAGATAACTCCTGTAACATAAATCAGTGAACATATGGCAAGCATGGCCTTATGGTAAGCATGCTGGAGAAATAATTGATCAGTGGTACATCAAATTAGGTCAGATCTGATACCAAAACACCACTGAAAGCCATGGATAAATTTTTACTGACAGCAGAGGATTCCTGAGCCAACCCTTTGACAAGTAGCCATTTTCACAGGTAGCCGAGATTTGATAGATATGAAAGCTGAAGGTTGCTGACCATCAAAACATGACCAGAGGATTTGCTGTGATGGAACAGCAAAAGAGGAGCTTGTCATGGCCAATGGCTCAATAGCAGGCAGAAAAGTCACCTGCCCATGTAAAGAGGATACCAATGAGTGAAAGAATGCATACAAAGACAGAAAGGAAATTTATATTTCAAAATATTGCAACAAAAAAATCTCAATTATGTAAACAAGCAAGCAACTCTTCAGGCAAGTGTTTCAGATTTTTGTTCATTGCTCAAAAATCAAGTGAACCTTTCATTTATTTTTCTGTTCGATCATCTTCTCTTTTCTTTCTCCTCTTCTTCTACCTTCTGCTTTTTAGGTGACCAAGGGAATACAGGGAATGATAGAAGAAGAGAGGAAAAGGAAGAAATCAAGACAAAAAAGCCAACATGAAAAAAAGCTAAATATTTCCAGGCACTCTGACCATATTCTATATCCTTCGAAAGTAAATTACTTCAGAGTGCTTAACCCCAGCAGAAACACGGCACGGAGAACCCTTGTGCAAGCCGGTACATCCCAAAGGTGAGACATTACAGCGCTGCTGGAGTGGAGCTTGCTGGGAGGTGGAAAGGACTTCAGTTACAACAGCCCTGGGCACAGGATACGTGTAAGACCTGCACAGGTAAGGGTTTGTACTCAGAAAATTCTTCATTTTTTTGGATAAGATCAGCTGGTCGAATGAAGATATAACTTCTCTCCTACAAATCAAGTATCTTTAATACTCATTCTGTAGTAGGTACAGTATCCTTTGAGGCATCCTCAGACTTTCAGCTCCTAAAAATCAGTGCTTTGCCCTGGGAAACAAAATAAACATTAAAAAAAAACATATAAAAGGATTGTGTTTGCCGTGACCTACCCCTGCCTGGGGGTGGAAGCAGCAGACTGGAGGGAAGAGTATTTCTTGCTAACCAGTCTGAAGTGGTTCCCAAATACTGAAACACAGAACAGTAAAGGAAATTTATAACTATGTCTCTCTCCTGGCCTTTCCCCAACCCTTAGTACTCATCATTCATGGCTTTCAAATGGTAAAAGGAAGGGAGAGTTGTAAATGGAAAACAAAATCATACCAAAACAAACCTCTTAAAAACAAACTCAGATCCAAGAGATCACTTTTTCCCTCCAAATCAGGAAAATTCACACCTCATTGCCATCAGTGGGGATTCCAGACAAAGCACATCCAAAGGGGAACAAAGTTATTTGAATGAAAAATTCAGCCATCCTCCTTCCTCTGCCTTCCCCTGTCAGCTGCCAGAACTGGCATGCAGAAAGAGACCTCGTTGGCCTCATAACGTTTGAAGTGAAACTTTTTGGGGGAATACTGAAAGTCACTCACAGTCCCAGGGGAATGGTGAGCCATTTTTTCCACCCTCCCTTCTTTGTAGTTTACTTTCCCCTGTATACTGTTTTTTTTCCTTACTGCAGCTTTTCTGATCACAGTATCACAGTGACTTTATCACCATTGTGAACCAGCCCATCCCTTGGAGGCAGAGAGCCATTGTGGAGGTGGTAAGTAATTTGTTTTGTTCAATGGATTTCTTGTTATGCATGTATGCAAAGCCCCTTTTATCTCACATTTAAATTTGTGTTTTCCCTCTTATGATTGGTTTTGTGACATCAAAAAGCTTTCAGTATCTTCAAAAATCAAGAAGAACAAACTCTTAGAAAAATAAAGTAAAAATAAAAAGAAATCCTTCCTAATACACCCAGCATTTCAGTGCAGCTTTAGAAGCGAACAGATTCACATGGGATACTGGCTACTAACGACTATGGAAATACGCCTGATGTTTTGATCTCTAGGCCCAAACATTATTCATATTTTTTTTCCTTAGCCTCAAACAATGTCTTCAGATAGCCCAGGTAAAAGCAAGCCAGAAACAAAACAACATCATAGAGGAATTGCTTTATGCAGATACTTTCAGCTTCACTACACAACTCGCATTGTCTTTGAACCCAGTGTGATGAGAGAATGATTTGAGACTCCAGGGACAACTCCTGGATATGTTTTTACTTCAGAATATTGTAGCAAGACAGAAGTCTTTGGCTTAAGAAATGTGTTCAGCAATCTTCTGCATTTGGCGGCGGGGGGTGGAGTATTATTATTTCTATTGCTCTAGTAACACTTTGGAGAATGTTGAGAGCTGAGGTCAAGGAGCAGACATGTTGTACATATGAGGTTATGCAGACTGTCTTTAACCTTTAAGAAAATGGTTTGTCCATGCTTAATGGGAGGCTGAGAGCAGGAGTGGGAAAGTCTGAGCCAAACCCTCCTCCTCAAAATCAGGAGAAGTAGCTATAATTGTTAGGCTGCTTTTCAGGAAAGGAGCCACATATATCCTTTGATTTTCAGTCACCTGTCTACATTTCTAAGAATGCTTTTATCAATTGACTTTTTGGGAACTGGTTAGCATTTACCTAAGTATCTACAATGAATTGAAATATTGAACCTCAATATAAGTTAACTGCACATAGCCCACGTACTGTGACATGCAGTACCCAGATTTTTAGATTCAAATAACTTGAGGAGAAAGGCACTTGAAACACAGTCCACAGAATGGCTGTCAGAGGTTGTCTGAGAAATTGTATCATAAACTGTTTGGGACATCCATTTATCTGCAATTCTATCTTGTTTCTGTAAAATTCAGGTTCATTCTAGAAGCAACTGAATTGCAAATATTTTTTAAAAAATTGATCCTCTTTGACATTTCCCATTCAATATTCATTCTTTGATAAAGAGGTGTGGACCACAGGGCAAGGGATCTTCTCCTAAGCAGCAAGGCATTGCAATCAGCAGAGGCCCTGCTGCCTTCCAGGCATCCTGGCTTTCCAAGTCATGGTAAATAAGTGATGCTGGCTGTGACATGTCTGCCTTTAACAAAATTCTCTTTAGTGTGGAAATAACAGAACCCTGTCTTGCTTAAAATTTACAATTATGAAACTGGAGTCACTTCATTGACCAAAACTGAGCCCTTAGCAAAAAATGGGCAGGTCAAATTTAAGCATGAGCATGATCTTACATCTCACACTGTAGGACAGATGTGAGATACAGAGACAGTTATCCTGCACTTCCAAAAAAATCTTTTGTCCTGGATTTTTCCTGGAACAGGGGATTTTACTTGCCCCAGGTTGGGAACTATTGCAATCCCAGAACCGTGGCTGGACGGGGGGACACAGGTTCACAGGTGCTTGTGTGAACCCTGCCCCAGACACATAGGAAACACATCTCTCACCATTTGGCCCAACGCATGTGTGCATTTGCGCTCGAAAAACGCGCAAGAAACATCACACAGTCCAAAGCAGAGGTGTGACCTAAATTCTGTGTTGTGCACCAGCCATCCCCCTTTTTTAAATTGCTCACCATATCCAAGGCATCCACAGAAAAGAGAAATCTCTGCAATAAACAAAAACATAGAGTTAATTCCACTGCAAGGATACTTGCAGGATATTTTAAGGTGAAATGTAGGTTTTGTTATCCCAGCTATCTAACCCATGAGTGCTATTGGGACCCTGGACCCAGAGCCGTGGGGATATTTAGGTGCCTAATTCTGGCAAAGGTGTCCCTTTCTATCCTCCATATGAAACTAGTTCTCCCCTTCTCAGGTCCTTTGTGAATGCAGACAGAAGGTATTAAAGATCCAGAGAAAGGGATTTTAGGTACTGTGGGAGGCTTTCTGCTGCCTTGAATGGGACCAGGATTGAGCCCTCATTGCCTGATTAAAAAGGTAATTTGAGGCCATTACTCGCAAAGGGAGGAGGAAGGAGGTCTTCTTGCAGGGTGTGAAACCTTGCCCCCTCCAGCCCCATGCTCACTGCTGCCCTTGGATTTTAGGGGCTTTCCATTCTGGCAAATATATTTTATGAACCTGATGTACACTTAGCTAGAACAATCCCACACTGGGATCTAATTTCAGACCTACAAAGGTTGATTTATCCTTTTTCAGGCTATGTACTCATTTGAACTAAAATTACCCTGCTGCCAGCCTCCTTGATAGCAATTACATCTAAAGAGAGAGAACCACTGAACTTCATGTATTGGTAATGGTCTTTCCGTCTATATTTTTCCTTGGGGATAAGGTTGTATGGGAAAATTAGACACATTAGCCTAGGAAAAATAGTGAACAAAAATACATATTTTATACTTTTAAAAAGTATCCTCATGCTTCCAATTAGAGACATTATTTAATGCAGGTATTTTAGCATTATGGTGCCAATCTGTATATAAAGCAGAACAAAACCATTTTTGATAGTTATTTAAGGGCATCCTAAATACATTCAAGAATAGTACAGTTTAATTTTCAATAATGCCAGCAGACTCAAGCATTCAGATTTTAGCATAACCAGCAGGAAAACTGTTTGATGTTTTAATTATGTCCCAGAAAATGCTGAATGTGTTATAAAAGAAATCTGAAGAGGGGAGGGGGGAAAAAAAGGTTTTTATTACTGCTCAAGAGGAAGGACGTTTTACAACATAGCATTAAAAATGTAAAATGGAATAAAAAAGAACTCGGATAGTCAAAACTTTGTCTGCAACAAAGTAGGCCAGAGAAGCAAAATAATATGTCTGTTAGAAGCAGTTGGCAGTGAGAAGTAAAAGAGAGCATTTACATAGAGATAGGGCTGAAGGAAAGGAAAAGCCTTAAAATAACCCCAAAGTCTTTTAAATTATGTTTAAGACTAGCCAGAACCTGGTAACTATTCCCAACAAGGTGTCTCGGAGGATTTCAGAGTTCCTGATTAATGTGGTGACCTACTGCTCTCTGATGCAATGCGTTTAAAACCCAGCTGGGTATTCGCAGTCGGGATGAGGCTGTTGGGAGTTCCTGGGGCTCTATCCTGCTGGCACCGGGGTCAGGCTCCGCAGTAAGGCTCAGGAAAGGTGTCCCCAAGGGAGGGGAAAAACGAGAACCTGAATCGTTGGGAATGAATTGAACCAGATGTACAAAGCTCCAGCAATTCAAGCAGCGATAGGAAATAGCGTGTGTGTGTAGGGAAGGAATTACCGAGGTTTAACTCTTCCTTCCCTTAGCAGGTGTAGGAGGAGGAGGAGGGGGGACGGCACGGGGCACTGCCACATCCCGTGGTGCTGCTGCCCAGTGTCCCCAGCGCAGGGACTGATGCAGGCTGCCGGAGCCACGGCGGGATGGGGCTGGCTCGGGGGGGTCGCAGAGCCAAAGCCTCTCCGCTCGTCATGCCCATGCCAAGCCCAGGCCGTATTGCCATTCCTCGCACACACATATATACACCACTTCACTCATTCCTGGCACTCGACTCTTTTGCCGTCCTACTCTTGTGAGCTACCTTAAGAAAGCGACGTCTTCAATTTGGTTTAGATACATAATTTACATCCTGTCCATACATTTATTTCTCTTAAAGCAGGCTCTCAAAAAACTATCCCGAGAAATGTTTACTTCAGATTTTTTTAAGACTTCAATAACAGTAGATTTGTATATGTATATTTGTATATGTATATTTATACTCACATACATATACAATAAATATGAAAGGCGGGTCCATGACTGTACTAGTTATATACATCTTAGTGTCACTGATGCTTTAAAAAAGCCAGCACAAAGATTTATGCAGCTATGGCTTGTTAAAAAAAACAACCCTTTATTGATAAAATCATAAATTATGTATCTAAACAAAAAAAAAAAAGAGAAAGCCTGTTTTATTATGTAGTTGATAATGTCAAAACGATGAAAGAATTTGGAGTCAGATATCAATGAAACAGTGTTGTGAATTCTCCTTCAGTGGTATGGTATTTCAAAATGCCCAGTGTCAAGCCTGGGTGTTATGATATATGTTTCTTATTTACCACTTCAGTTCTTAGAGCTTCTGTGCTTTGTTATTTGATACCTTGACTGTTTGCTTAAACTCTGTATGCAAATACAAAGCTCAGATACAAAGCTGGAGTATTAAGATTAAAGAAGAATTAGGATTCCAAGATTAAAAAGTGAGATGAATGTCTCTTGTAAATGTGTGGTGTTAGTCTGATTTTTAGAGGCTGTTTGGCAATGTTTTAAAAAAAATCAGCATTGTAAAAATCATCCAAAATGCTTTAAAAATCAAGCATAGTAGAAAAACCTTTCTACAGCTGTAAATAAACTGCACAGTCTGATGCCCACCACAGAAGTTATCGTTAGAGAAGCAGCTAAGCCCAAAATGATGCTGCTTGAATACTTTTCCCTTATTGCATCCTATTCTCTTATCTCTTTTTTATCTGATTATAGCCTGAGCAAGCTACAGAGGGTTTGTATCCCCAGTAACAATTCAGACAGCAGAGGCACAAGGGAGACGGATGCTCTTCCCCAAGGCCAGGCAGATGCTCCGTGCCCAGGCGCAGTCTCCCAGTCCCTCTCCCGATGCAGAGCCGTTTCTCAGACCACCTGGAGACACGGACACCTTTAGACTGCAGCCCTTGGGTACCAAAATAGTCCCACAGCATTAGGTATCCAAGCTGCTGGCTTCTCTTCTCCACCCTCTCATCCCACCCGCATCAGAAGTGGAACTTGTTACGAAGATAGCAGCTGGCATTGTTATTCGCATCTGTAAACTTTCACCTTTTGAACGGTATTTCTGTGTCTGCGGTGAGGCTGGAAGTCTAAGAGTTCAGGGAGAAAAAAAACTTGCTTGACAAGCAAAGCTTTTTCTTTAGAAAAGAAGAAGGAGAGGGGGAAGAAAATGCTCCAAACTCGTGGGAATAGGTGAAAGCGACAGAGGCTAGAGACAAAGATGAGAAGTGATCCTGAACGCGCCAGCGTCGGAGGCTGCTGGGAGCGCAATCGGCAGCGCTGTGGGCCCGCTGCTCACCCTGGAGAAGAGGCAATGAAAAACCTGTCAGCTGGCACCGAGTTTGGTGGGAGGCGTCAGCCAGGGAGCTAGGAGATGTGGGGGATGCTTTAGATGCAATTGCTTCCTATGCCCCTTTTTGCTTATTTCCATTGTTTGCACTTCTGTCTGGTCGTGGCTGGAGAGGAGGCAGCGTTCCCCCCCCCGCCTGCAGGTGGGCTCCTTGGGCAGAGCTGTTGCCTGCTGCCTGGGAAGGCAGAAGTGGGCAGGGGTGCAGCCCGGGGGACTCCTCGCCTCGCTCTCCAACAAGGCTGAGCATCCCCGGCTGCCATGCATGGAAAGCGGCTACAAATCACCGGTCACTTACAAGCTGTTTCTCAGTTTCTGTATTTTTCACCTTTTTTGATTTGTGGACCGTGAAGTGTTTTCCAGAAGAGTAAGTCCCTTTTGAAATGCACGTTCTTAAATTGCTGTACAGTATAAATGGACTTGTTTTTCTTAGCCACCTCTCACAGACACCTTAGAAGTAGACCACAGAGCTCCCCAGCAGTCTGCAGACCCCCAGGTTGAAATCTAGCATGGTCATGTTAATCCTTTCAGCTGTCCAGTCTAGGAAATATGATTATTTTGCAACTGAAAGAACAGGGACAAAGAAAGGTAGTGCCAGAAAGCAGGAAATTTAAAAGCACTGCTCTGATGTAGGAGCACAGCAGCCACTGGGAGTGAGAGCTGGTTTTCCTAAGCATGTTTCAGATGCTGTTGAAATCACTCCCAAAGTGTTCCCCTTTCATTAGGTGTCTAAATTCACATCCATAGGTGCTAAGTGCTCACAAATCCCTCTGAACTCAGAGCCATACATGCCTGCCTACCACCTATGAAAATCAGACCATTTCGATATGTCTCTTTTTAGATAGCCCTGTTTGAAGCAGTGGTCGTGCCTGGGCCATGGAAGGAGTCAGTGTCAGGTTTTGGACGAGATACTGAGTTTTTAGAGCTAGTTGCTCTTCATAAACACTAGAAGCACGTCTCCACCTACTCTCCTGGGATTCCTATCCCTTAAAGTGGAGCACACTTTGAATACTTTGATTCCTGCAAGTACATTCAAATTACATTTGGCATTCACAGATTTGTAGATTTTTGAGGCCAGGAGTGCATCCTTTTTTCACCCATTTTCCCCTGCATTCAGCCCAGTAACTTGCATCTGACTAGAGCATAGCTTTTGTTTGATTAAAGCACATCTGCCAGAAAAGCGTTCAGACCTGATTTGAAGATATCAGGAGAGAAAGAATCCACCTCTTCCCTTGGTGTTTCATTCTAGTGGCTAATCACACTCAATGTTAAATATTTGTGCCATTCTTGCTAGATTAAAGAGCATTTCAGTACGTGGCATTCCTATGAGATAATGCTTGCAATGAAGTAACCTTTTAATCTTCTTTTTGATAAATTAAACAGTGTGAGATCTTTAGGTTTCTCACTGTCAAACATTATCTACTGTCAGTAAATCATTTCTGTGGCTCTTTTCTGAGCCTTCTCCAATTTTGTAATGCCCTTTTTTAACATGACAACTGGATCCCATAGTCTAGCATATGCTCGCCTGGGGTGTATTCTCTAGCCTGCTTATTCTCTTCTTTGCTTTGAGGGTGAGAAACATCCCACCTAAGTTTAGCCAAGCTAGAATTTTTGGCATCTAAAAGTTAATTATCTAATTTCAGCTCATCTCGTAGGCTCCCTCAATAGTCAACAGAAATAGATGGACACTTCTGAAGGGCATGCTTTCCCATGTATGTAATTTTGCTTGGGCTGTATCAGAATAGAATCACAGAATCACAGAATGATTGGGGTTGGAAGGGACCTCTGGAGATCATCTAGTCTAAACTCCCTGCTAAAGCAGGTTCACACACAGCAGGTTGCACAGGATTGCATCCAGGTGGGTTTTGAATATCTCCAGAGAAGGAGACTCTATGACCTCTCTGGACAGCTTGTTCCAGTGCTCTGTCATCCTCAAAGTAAAGAATTTTTTCTTCATATTCAGATGGAATTTCCTGTGTTTCAGTTTGTGCCCATTGGCCCTTACCCTGTCGCTGAGCACCACTGACAAGAGTCTGACCCCATCCTCTTGACACTTGCCCTTAAGATATTTGTAAGCGTTGATAAGATCCCTTCTCAGTCTCCTCCAGGCTAAACAGACCTAGTTCTCTCAGCCATTCCTCATAAGAGAGATGCTTCAGCCTTCCGCTGGACTCTCTCCAGTAGTTCCTTGTCTTTCTTGAACTGAGGAACCCAGAACTGGACACAGTACTCCAGACGTGGCCTCACCAGGGCAGAGTAGAGGCGGTGGATAACCTCCCTTGACCTGCTGGCCACACTCTTCCTAACATACCTCAGGATACCATTGGCCTTCTTGGCCACAAGGGCACATTGCTGGCTCATGGTTAACTTGTTGTCCACCAGGATCCCCACGTCCTTCTCTGCAGAGCTGCTTTCCAGGTCCCCGAACCTGTACTGCTGCATGGGGTTATTCCTCCCTAGGTGCAGGACCCTAAACTTGTCTTTGTTGAACATCATTGTGTTCCTCTCTGCCCAGCTCTCTAGCCTGTCCAGGTCTCACCACACGGCAGCACAGCCTTCTGGTGTATCAGCCANAGTTTGCCTAAATTATCTCTAACCTGATCCTACTTGACCCTACGAATAAGAAATCAAGCAAAGGGGGCAGAAGGCCTGCATGGATGAGCAAGAAGCTTCTGGCAAAACACAAATGAAAGAAGGAGGTTTACAGAATGTAGAAAAAGGGACAGGCCAATTGGGAGGAATATGGGAATGTTAGAGTATGCAGGAATGCGGTAAGGAAGGCTAAGGTCCATTTCCTGTCTCCAGACTTTCTCTCCTACCTCCAGGGTCTGGGATTCTTGAGGGGCAGCCTTAGCAGAAAAGACTGAAGCAAAGAAGACATTCAGTAACTCTGCCTTTTCTGTGTCCTCCGGCACCAGGGCACCCACCCCATTCAGCAGTGGGTCCACATTTTCCCTAGCCNCCCATTCAGCAGTGGGTCCACATTTTCCCTAGCCTCCCTTTTACTACTGATGTACTTGAAGAAGCCCTTCTTGTTGTCGTCCTTGACATCCCTTGCCAGATTTATTTCAAAGTGGATTCTTCCTAGTAGGTCCTTGAAGAGTCCAAAGTTAGCTCTTTTGAAGTCCAGGGTTGTAATCCTACTTACTGCCCTGCTTCCTCCATGCAGGATCCTGAACTCCACTATCTCATGGTCACTGCAGCAAAAGCTGCCCCCAGCCTTCACATCCCCAACCAGTCCTTCTTTGTTTGTTAGTACAAGGTCCAGCAGCACACCTCTCCTCATTGGCTCCTCCACCACCTGTGTCAAAAAGTTTTCATCAATGCTCTGCAGGAACATCCTGGACTGTGTGTGCCTAGCTGTGTTTTCTTTCCAGTAGATACCAGGGTGGTGGAAGTCCCCCATGAGAACCAGGGCCTGTGATTGTGAGGCTACGTCCAGCTGTCTGTAGAAGCCCTCATTGACTTCCTCTTCCTGATTAAGTGGCCTGTACTAAACAGCCACAACGGTGTCACCCATATTAGCCTGCCCTTACATTCTTACCCATAACTCTCAACTTGTTCTTCATCCACACCTAGGCAGAGCTCAATACATTCCAGTTGCTCTCTATATAAAGAGCAACTCTACCACCTCGCCTTGCTGGCTTGCCTTTCCTAAAAAGTATGTAGCCATTCATGGCAGCATTCCAGCCATGTGAGCCATCCCACCATGTCTCTGTAATTGCAATGAGGTCACGGCCCTGCAAGCACACACAGATCTCTAATTCTTCCTGTTTATTCCCCATGCTGCGTATGTTGGTGTACAGGCATTTCAGGGAGGTAATCAAACATACGTGTTTCCCAGGAGGGGTACAAGAGGGTCCATAGCCATATACACCCATGAGGTGTTTGGCATTCTGGTTCTCATTGTGGGAGGCAGCTAAGGAACATTCGTCACTGCTCTGGTTGGCCTCGCTTATTCCCCAGTTGGATGCAATGGCACGAGCGTTGCCACTTTGGACCCCCCCCACTGACTCCTTCAGTTTAAAGCCCGCCTTACGAAGTTGGCCAGCCTGCTGCCAAAGATTCCCTTGCCTCTTCTAGACAGGTGGATTCCACCCCTCCCTAACAGGTAATAGTCAGCAAAGACTGTTGTCATAAAAGCCAAAAACCTCATGATGTCACCAGCCATGAAGCCAGGAGTTGACATGCATTATACGTTTATTTCTGGCTGCCTCCTTTCCTGCAAATGGTATAGCAGAGGAAAAGATAACTTTGGCACCAGTATTTTTCACTTGCATCCCCCAGGGCCTTAAAATCTTCCTTGATTCTGCCCAGATTTGAGCTTGTGGTGTCATTTGTGCCCACATGAAAGAGTAGCAGTGGATAGTCATCTGTGCTCTTGACAAGTTGTGGCATCCTCTCAGCAACATCTCAGATCTTAGCTCCTGAAAGACAGCATACCTCACGTGACTCTCTGTCAGGTTGGTAGATGGGCACCTCAGTGCCCCTTAAGAGAGAGCCACCCACCTTCTCTCTGAATTCTTCCCACCTTGCCAAGACTCTCAGTGTGTTGCAAGTGCCACCCCCATATGAGCAGCCTGCTCTTTTGTCCCTCTACCAGGCCCTCTGTTCTCCCATACCTGTAATCAGCAAAGACTGATTCTGTAATCATAAATTTTTTCAATGAGATGAAATTTTTCAAAAACAGTTTGCAGAGGTGTTCTGATGTGGACATAATTTTTACTGAGACTAATTCATATGCATGAAGCTATTGATGTTTATTAACTGAATCCATTCAAGAAAACATCAGTTAGTTGCAGACCAGTACTACTCATTGCTAAATTTGTTAAGGAAAAATGCCATTCAGTGATGACTCTCTGTTGACTATTGTCTCTTGGAGATCTGCCAAGTAGCCAGCTCTTCACCCATTCATCCTGCGCCTTATCAGTATTGCAAATACCAATTTTTCCATTGAAATAGTATGTGAATTAAACTTAACAGCAATTCTGTAATTATCTTGCTTAAGAAATTCATTATAAAGTACCTCTAATCTTCATTTACATTTTTCTGTATTTTTTTTCTTATTCTTTTCAATTTATTTTTGATTAATTGTCTCTTTTGAGCCAACTACATATGTTACTTGCTTGGACTCTCCTGTTCGTACCATTGGTACAACTATAGGTGTCTAGTGACCACTGTCTTTCGTGCCTTCAACTAATTAACTCCTGGCAGTCAGGAATGATATACTGGATATGTACCTTTCTCATTAAAGGAATTATCCTCTATACTTCTTTCTCACTCTCTCTGTCTTATTTTGTTGAGAAATCCAAGTAATGCTTTATTTACCAGCTGCATGAGACCTCCAGCATATGCCTCCGAAGCTGAAGACCCCCTAACAGTGCAGTTCTTCCCCTTGATGTGTTCCAGACAGGTCTTAAGGAGTAACTGCATTCTGTTTTCTGGTTTGATTTAGTGGTCTACAAAGTCTCCTGCCACTACCACCTCCTGAGCTTTCTGAATCAGCTTGGTGATCGAAGAGGCAGTCGAAGTCCTGGGGTTCACTCTAGGCTCGCAATAGCTAAAAAAAACAGATAATGGAGCTTTTAATGTTCATACCTCACCTTTTTTACCCTGTCTGTTGCTCCTGAACAGGATGAGATGGCTCCAGGAAACAGCACCACAAAGTTAGCAGCATGAAGTGGATGATGATGCGGTGTCATTTCCAGAAAGTCTTCTGCTGCTGGTATCTCATGAAGTGTCTTGACAGTGTGATGGCATCCCACAGCTCCTTGTGCATCTTCAGGTAAGTGCGCAGTGTACCCACAGGGCAGCCAAATCATAGGATCAGAGGGGTTAAAGACAGGCAAGATCTGTCAGATCACAGAGCACATGCCCCTGCCAGTGAGTGCTGTCGTCCCTGATACAGCATGCATCAGATCTCAAACAGATACTACTACTGATCTCAGCCAAAGGGCCAAAGGGAGTTAGATTTATTTTTTTGTATCTGAAACCTAATATTCACAACAGTTCAGAAAGGTCTTCTGTTACGTGCTGATGGATGGAAAGCTGAGTCTAACACGTGAGTCTGGTCGCTGTCCTGCCCTGACTGGTGGTGAGTCTGACTTTGGTCCCAAAGGGGAGACAATCTCAAAGCAGCTCCCTTTGTCCACATTTCCCTTGGAGAGTGTCACATTGGACTTTAATAAAATGAGCCATCTCTCCTCATACAGAAAGGTGTTTTTTTTTTCTGAGATAGCTTTTAGACAGTGCAGGGAGAAATGCAGCCCCAACGCCAGCTTGAGGAAAGAACACAAAAACACCAAGAGTGTATGCAGGGCTGTGGGCCAGAGGTGGGAGCCGGAAGGAGTAGTTAACTGCAGGGGAAAACAGGATGCAGGGAATTCTGAAGGGGAAACAGGAGTGGGAACCAGGGAGAGTGGGTATGGCTACAACCAGAGAAAGCATTTGGGGAAGGTCAGTAGGGAAGGATCAGAAAGAGAAATGCAGGCATGTAGTGAGTGGATAGGAGCAGAGCAGAGGGACTGGCAGGGTGAAGGTAAGTAGGGGGCTGGAAGGATGTAGTCATGTCTATGTGAGCTTAGCTACAGTCCACCTCCGTATCCACCCACTACACCCCATTTGCTCAGAGCACAGTCGTCCACAAGGCTACATTGGGGGTGATTCCCAAAGCCCTATTTCTCCAGGCTGGGTCTAAGAAGAAATACTTTGTGATCATGGGTACCAGTCAGACAGTTGGACTTCTCTGTCCCAGCTTGCAGGGCAGCTGCTATGATCCATTAGGAGTGCACCATACCTCAGGAATGAAGACAGATGTTTTGCAACAAACAGTTTTGAGGAACTAGCAAATCAGAAAAAAAAAGGTAACTAAAAGATCAGGGCTTAAGGTACGTAACAGTTAGTGTGTCCCTCTGATTTCTATAGGGGAAATTTGGAAGCCCTTCTTCCCTGGCCTGAAGCACATTGAGCTGAGTAGCTCATGGCAATCACTGCAAAATATGGAGGTTCAAGCAGCTTTCTCTATACTTGTGCTAGGCCTGATTGTTTCTCCCTCTTGCCCTATATTATTTACTGTACAAATTCATTAGCATTGCTTTTTCTTGCTGCATCCAAGATACTGCAGTCTATCACTTGAGCTATTCACATGACATTTTATCCTTTCTTTGGAAGACAATCATGTCTTCAATCAAAGACCTCTTGACAAAAGGAAATAGGAGCAAGAACTTGAGATGGCATAATGCAGCAAAGTGCTTCCTGTACACCTGCATAATATGATTCAGTCTGCCTTTAATTTCAAAATTATGCTGAAAGATTTCTCTTGTTTACATTTTTTTTGTGTGCCCCGACCCATTGCTCATTTAACCTTGAGGTTCCCTTCATTCCTCCTTCCCCTGCCAGCTCTCCTCATCTGCACCTCAGCAGTTATTATTTTCTTTGTTGGTTGTAGTTTGTATAATTGTGTTGCTGCAGTCAACATGCAGGCATTTATTCAGTCTGTTTTCTTGCCAAGGAGACTAAGCGCAGTAGTCAGGCCAAAATAAGTATTTTAGGTGATTTGTCAAACACAATTCCATGTCTCATTTTTAGGACATCCTCTTCAAGGCCAGTGATGAGGGCTTTAGGTGGCTTCAGGATTTTTTATGTAACAAATGAAAGGACATATTTGAGGGAAAAAGTGCTTAAAAATCAAAGGTATGATTAAAATGATGATGCAGCACTGGAGTTCTAGCAAGGTCTGCAGCTGATTTCAGTTGAGTCACGTTGTCCTGTGAGAGGGTGCTGGAGAGATTCCCTGTGGGAGGCTGAGGGAGATGGGAATTATTGCCTTCCTATGCAAAGGAAAGCACGCAGGGCAGGTGGAAATCATGCTGTGTTACTGACACCCAACTCCTCAGGATGTTCCTGTTACAGATCTTGCTTTGGGTTTCACTGAGGAACACACGGAGGTTACAGTTGCTATGTCCTAATGATCTCATCTCTTTTTTGGACTGTGCTGGGTCCTTCATTTTGTTCCCAGTGTGGTTGGCATGTCTGTGGTCACTTTTTGCTTTCTCAAAGCAAAATTGTCTACTCTATGACAATTTATTTTCCATCTTGTGTATAAACTTAAAATCTCATGCCTGATTCAAAGCCTCTTTACTTTCTTGGGGATGTCTGTCCGCTGCGATGGGGTAGATTTTTGTAGGCTGGTGTCCTAGATCACCCAAGAGGCAAAAAGTGAGGAGGCAGTCTGAGGACAACTCCAGCAGTGTGCATGTCTTTCCTTGCAGAAATGTCCCTTAAATCCTCTGATCTCTTCTTCCCAGCCATATAAATGTGCATCTGCTTCCAAAAGAGTTTAAAAACTTTGTCAATGTTGGTATATTTGTTTGAGACAGGCCTTCTCAGTACTCATGAAAATCTACTTCAGTTATCATTACTTTGCATGTCATCAATATTTCAGACTATCAGTGGCCTTTAGACTTGTGGTTTTGAATTTGGACCTTCTCACCATATTAGTGCCATCCCACAGACTGTATTTTTGCCCTTTTCTCAAAAGAACAGCGTAATAAAATCTAGTCAAGCTATTCCTTTGTGCCTGGGTATAGGCACCCTGTGGCATGAAATCGTCATTGTTAATTATGTGATGCAATTGTTCCCTGCCAGTGAAAGGAGGCGATACTGGTCGGTTTTGTCTGGAGCTCTGGGCAGACGTTGACATGGCTGATCCTTCCAGTGGGTTCGCCTCAACCTCCCTGGGAGATATAAAAAGGTGTGAGCAGGTATGAGCCCGGCAAGACTTTCCTATGCATGGTAGTGTACCGGCCAGCCTGTTTAGTGAGTACACATCTTAGTAGATGGTGTGCCCTTGCAGTCCCTCAGGCAGGAGGGGCTGTGAGCAATCCAGCTGGGGCAAAGCACTTCTAAGCAGAAATTAGGTTGGCAAGGGTGGTGAGGGACTAAAAAACATGTTAGAAATACCAATCCCTGCATTGTTTTGGAGTCTGATGTAGCTTTAAATATTGCAAATTTAGTACAGAACTAAGGCTGTGGTGCTGGCAAATAATAGGTGTTTTCACCTCATGGTAAATGGTACCGCCCCCATCTTTTACCCTCCATTCCCTTGTTTTATAACTAACACTGCTTCTTTTCAGTAAGAAGTTGTAAATTATGATGAGTTATGTTTAGCTACCAGAAGGTAGTGGCTCTTCATCATTCACCAGGTCAAAAAGAAGAAAGGTTACACAATATTCATCAGCTGCAACCTAGGGTTTCAGTGCTAAAAAATTTAAATACCGACTTCTTCTACTGTCTCCAAAACATTAAAAAGCATTTTTTTTTTAGACAGAGGACATTTCTAGAGCTGCCATATGAAAAGGCAGAAAATGAGCTTAACCTTGTCAAAAGCATTTATAGCTGATCTTTATTTGCTAACAGACCAATATTAAAGGATCACCTTTTCGATACAGCACACAACAGATGTGGTTTCCCAAACATTTTTTGCCCAGCATGTTGTTCCAAGCAAGTAGCTTTAAATGTCATAGTGTTCATTGCTGCCCCTGCGCTGGCATCCTGGGACTGCTGAAGCCCCGTAGTGGTCAGCAGTTACACTGTTTGGATCCCATGGTTTAGGATGGAAACTTCAAATGACCTACAGTTTTCATTATCCCTGATGGTGAAACCTGTTCCCATTCACACAGTTACCAGGGTCAAGCCTGTTCAGTCACAGCTATTGGGAATCCTGTAGGTGATTCATAAGCCCTGCTCACCCCCTTGATGACTGTCATAATCTGTGCTCCATATTTAATCTCAGGTGGCAATTTGTGACAGGAATTATTATTTTCACAGCCAGAAAACAAAGAATGAGAAGTTGGTAATTGTGTCCACTAAAAATCCCAAGTGACTTACGATTTATGGGACAGTCTGTTTATTCTCCACCACTTGTGCATACATTCCTGTTTAGTATAACCTGTGATTTTATACACATTTTCTGCCTCAGAGATGTTTGCATTTTGTTAGTGAAATCAAGCCATTGGTACAAACACGGCATTTCTAATACTGCATAGTTCCCTACAGTCTGTAATAGCTGCTACGTAAGTGAATAACTAATGATGATATCATTATTTGAATGCAAAATCTGGCTACTGACATTTCCTCGGTGTTACTTAGCTCTGTAAGTCTGTGCTCTGTAAATTGACTGGAGTCATCTGAGCTATGTTGTTTTCTACCAGTGAAGGACCTGAGTCTCGTGCTCTGGTGACTGAGGTGCAATCAGTTCAAATCTTTTGGACTAACGATCCTGGACCTTTATCCCTCCCTTCTTTCCTCTCACGTTTTCCAATGGAGATGCCACCTATTGCTTTTACATTTCTCTGTGATCCACTGACCTCCAAGGCCCTCTGCTCATCTCTCTCTCCAGCTCTACATGGGATAAGATACCAGTATACATCCCAGTACCAACCCAGCTCAACAGACACACTTTGAGGGAGGCAGAAGACCATTTGGGGTTTATGCCTTTCAACAAAGGCTTTTACTGTAGGTGCAATTGCAGAAGCACCTCTGATATACCTTACTGGTATTGTTTGGTTCTGGATGGATGGACTATAGATCCTTTGGAGATACAGTTCTCAACATAAACAGGAAATAATAGGAATTTTTTCCATCCTTGCTTCCCAAGTTCATTGTTTTTCTCTCTTTGAACTTATCCATAGACTTATATTATCTCACCTTGGACTTGGGAGCCAGCATAAAAAGAGCTTACCCACCAGGTGGCATTTTCTCATGTGTCCAGCTTTAATTCTAACATGAATGCTTTGTACATATAATTACAAAACCAGGGGCCACTAAAGTGCACCTGTAGAGCAGAAACTTGACTGTTCTCGACTCTGTTCTAATTATTGAGCCTTAGAGCAAAAACTAGGTTTCAAAGAAAACTTTCTGTACAGGCCTCAATAGAGTTAAAGGAGAAACATTTTAAGTTGATGAGCTGACACTTGTAGAAGCAAATATATTAAATAAATCATGATTCGTTTTGGGGCTAAATCTGACTTACATCAACTCTGGAAAAACTAGATCCTAATGAGTGACAGTTTGGTGTTTTCTGTCACTTCCCACAGTAATGGCCCCAAGCTGACACTGCTCTGTGGGAGTCTAATACTTCTGAACAAAAGTTTTTTGGAGTGAGATAGACAAGGTAGAAATCCCAAGGTGACTGGAAGGAATGTCTAATGACTGGAAAGACATATTTACTGGCAGACTGTATGTAAGCTGTGACAGTTGACAGGGCTTGATTGTAATAAATATAGTTGATGAAGAGAAGGCTGACAGGTGAGGACAGAGAGAGAAAAAGAGTCAAAAGATCTGCATTGGCTGAACCCTATTAATGGTAAGTTGGTAACAAAGCCCAGAGTCATAAAAGAAAACAGGTATCGCAAACTGATGTCTAAACACTGAAATGTGTAGGACTTGCAGGTTGCCGTAACAAGCTCAGATTTGTTGACATTTCTTCTAGCTATTTTATAAGTGCTGTTTTCAGTTGGAATTCACACCAGCAGCAGGCAGGCACCTGATATTTTTAAATATCATGTATGATTAATCATGTAACAGAATAAACCCTGATCAAGGTCATAATTATTGCTTCAATCTCTAACTTTCATTGCTTTGATCGGAGGATTTGATGTTGGAAAATGTGCTTCCACGTGCTGTGAAGGAAGCAATCTTGCTGGAGATCTGTTCTGCTGAAAACAAAACGAAATCCTGTAAAGGAAATTAAGCAACATAAAACCTGAAAATATTTCTTTAAATGCACAGGCTCACCACACACACACAGATGGAGTGACTGACCCTGAAAATGGAAACAACTCTGGCATATTAAATCATGACACTTTATAACTGACTGGTCAGAGTTTCAACAATAGGATTTCCAATGAGCTCTGCACTTTCTTCCCCCAGGCAAATGTCACACACTGAAACTAAACAGGATCTTTTTTTCTTGTTCATCCGATGTGCTGTTTTCTGTGCCCAAGATACGAAACTGTATTCAAAAATGCATTAACCGTTTGGAAGGGCAACCCTCCCTCTCCATGCCCCAAGAGGAGGGAGTCTTGCAGCAGGTGTGGGACGCAGAGAACATCATGCCTGCATTGGCACTGGGGTCAGCATGCATGTTTATTGCACTCCTATGAAAGGAAAAAAACAATCATAAGGGAATGTCTGGAGGAAAGCACTCAGGAATTGTACAAACTTAACATAAAGGTTAATAAAGAGGAATATCCCTCGTTAGGAATATCAAATGAGAGTCCTTCTAAACTCTGGAAACGGGCCTATTTAGCAGCAGGGTGACTGCTTGCTTTCATCACCACATGGACAGAGGTGAAAATCCCTTCACCTTTTTGCTTGTATGAAACACAAAAGCATTTGTAAAATATTTAGACAACTAAAATATTGAGAGAACTTTTCTTTTTAAAAGTTGCTGTTATTTTGAATGGATCCCCTCCTTCCCTTCCCACCAGATGCCACAGACTCTTCAAGTGGTGCTGCCACTAAATGAGTTGTGGGGAGTGCCAAGAAAAACAAATGAGACCATATAGGGGCAGAACAAAGACTCTCAGAGTAGCACAATGCTTACATGTCAATCATGCCGATGCTCCCTCTTTGCTGACTGCCTGTCTCCCACACGGCAGTGGATCCAGCCACTCTGCTTCTCACCACTACCTCTTTGGAATCGCAGGACTCAGAGCTATGTCTCGTCAGCATGGGAGTTGTCAGCCTAATTGGCACGTACACACACACTTTATACACTCCTCTACTTGTCAGTGATGGCTTATGCATGTATGCATACTATATAGGTAGGCATGAACGTATTCTTTCATGTAGAAAGTTCTCCACGCAAGCACACAGTTGCTTTATGGATTGATATCTACAAATATCCATACACTTGTATACTGATGTATTTGTATATGGTTGCATACCTGGACATATACATACACCTCATCTACTGACCTCTCTGGATGTTGTGTTAATGTGGCAAAGATAATCTATGGTCATTTACTTCAGTGGCCATCTTTTGATGCACAGGCAGAAGACAGTGCATCATTGTATTTAAACAGAATGAAAACATGTAACTGTATGTATGTATTTACAAACACATAGAGTTTCTGCTCTGCAACCTAGCCTCATGCAGCCTAAACTCCATGTAAACAAATTTCCTATATATGAAAGGCCTTGAGCCAGGCAGCTGGAAGCACAAGACAAAGGAAGTGATATTTAAGCTATGCTGCAACCCTTTTCTTTTTATATATGTTTAAGTATTCGTGTATGTGCTTTACAAATGTTTTTGGTTTGGCCTTTTTCAGAGATGTTACCACAACTTCAAGCTGATGAGAACATACAAACTTTCTTCACTCAAAAAGCAGTGTGTTAGAACAAATGTAAGTGGCTGTAGATGTCTTGACTTTGCTTTGTCATCTCTTTTGGGTTCCAGGACACATTCAAAGTCAGTTCCTTGTCAAAAAATATAAGTAGAAGACAAAGCAGGAAAAAAAATCTTCATGGAGTATGTCTTCTTTCTTACAGAAACCTGGCTCAAATCAACGTGAGTTTGACCATTGCCTGCATCATGGTTGGGCTTTCATTTCAATACTACCAAGAAGGTAAGAACACTAATAGATGGCTTTTGGCTACTGGGTATTTAATGCAAATACAGGATTAGCACAAGTGACAATTTTTTAAAGTTACATGGTCTAATTGAAATACCACTGAAAGTAAAAACTGAAAACAAATATCAGGGAAGATGTTCTGTGGTGAAATTCATGAGGAAAAAGAATATTCTCCTTCTGGAAACCAGGGATGCTCTGTGGAGTTAATTGCTATTGCTGCGACAGGGTTAATTTTACATCTGTAGGAATTTTTAATGGAAGTCGTATAACAGTTCTGCCACATATTTTACATCCTTGAATCTACATTGATTTTGGATAGCTTCTGAGAGACAAGTTTCCCAAGAGGGTAATAATCTTCAGTCTGTTGTATATGATGCAAGATGTATTGCAGGGGACCCTTAATAATGGTTCTGAAGACTGAGAGTCTCACTTGAGACAAAACTTTTCTGAGCCTACACTTGAAAGACTTTCAAAAAGGACAAAACCCAACTATTCTTGTGTTTCCTAAAGTCTGAAGTAGGCCAGGTCCCTCATCATGGTAAGAACAATTTTTAAAGATCTACTCATGCAATTGGGATAAGAATGAAGATTTTTGATAACCCTTCTATGTAAGTTCTGTTCTGCACACTTGATCTGGTCCCAAATGAGGATAAGCACCTTGCTTGAAAAGATTTATAGCTTTCCAGGTTTTGCATAAATTTTTCCTGCAGAAATTGTTTAGTGTGTTCAGATCTTGTCCTTTGGTTTAGACTCTACAATTATTTTACAAGACAAAAAATACCCGAACAAAAAAATCCTTTTTGTATCATGACTATAGAATTCATAATAACAGACTAAAGCTTCAACTACAAGCACAGCTATGTGTGGCACCAAACACAACATGTGGGACAACTCAGTAGCACTGACATAGATTTATAATTGTATTTAAGTTGGTAAGAGAAAAAAATGTGTTTTGATTGCCACAATGGGTGGAGGTTAATGCCCAGGACTTCAGCTGTCAAACTCTTGTTTTGTCTTTTGCTACTTGTTCATAAAATTTTGCCAAGTGCATGGACCCTCATTATATACCTTGCAGTTATAATAATGGCATGAGAACACCCAACAAGTTCCTTGTGCCGGAGGAGACTTCTGCAAGAAAAAGAAGCAAGTACAAGATGCTGTACTTTCAACAGACACTGTTCAGAGCTATGTCTAGGGACTGATGTGTCAGCTGCTCATCAATACAGCCATGGAGTTGAATACGTCAGGGAAGCTTTAAGAAGAATGGGAGAAACAGAAAAATTGTGGGAGTAAGAATAGTGGGCCAAAATTATTTCCAGTGTAAATGTGCTAAAGCAAATGTAATTTCACCAAGGAGAAGTTCGCCCTGTTGTGTTCCAGGCTTCTCATTTAGGTTGATTACACGGCAACATGGAATTGATTTCTTGAGCTTAGGACAGTTGGCAAACTTGACTAGACTTAAAATGAAGCTCTTTGATTCCATCTACAAAATTAGAGCAGATTTGATAAAGTAAAGATGTATCCTTTGAAGTATTCCCTATCAACATAAGTGCTAAGAACACTTGAGCGAAGGAATTTTAACAGTTTTGAAAGCAGTAGCAAAGGAACATCAATAAGGATTGCAGCTAAGGGCATGCCCACAAGGCACTATACTAACTGCATCTATCCTGCAGGCAATAAGCGATTGCTAAAGATTCCAGACTTTTTAAAGTTCATAGTTCATCTCATAAAAACTTTACATGTAACTTATGATAAGATTTTGCTGGGTAGGTTTGGCTTTCAGTAAGTGACTCCAAGAGGAGGCATTGCAAGTTGATCTACATATAAGAACATGAAAAAACTTTCTCTTTTTCATGTCAAATGATGATTGATGATAGGTTGATCTTGCAAGGTGTGAAGTGTGCTCATGTCCTGTTATATCCAGTGTTATGAGCATGGAAGCTGCAAATCTTCTAGGCACTTCAGCACATAAAGAAAAGCAGAAGCCCAAATGCTTTGTTGAATCAAGACCACATCATGGAAGAGAAAAGGGCTGTCTTTCACATTGCAAATTCCTCACGAGTGCTAGATTTGAGGTGCCCATGTTGCTGCAAGATGGTTTTCATTGAGTAGGAAATAATATGAAAGCTAACCAATAATTCAGTGGTAGTTTCTGTTAAGCCAGATATCTACTTGGCAACTCTGATTCTGCTGGCACATCAATATCAATGCTCTTACTGCTGTGGATAGCACTTGTGTTGTGTAACTTGCTGTGGCCTTGCAAATTTATCTTTAGCAAGGATGAGCACAAAGGAAGGAAAGAATGGAAGGATCTGGACAGAAATGAGATGGAAACCGAAAAAGAGGTTTTAAACAGCAAAGAAGATCTGAGTTTCTGGCACTTGGAAATGAGTCACTAATCACTATTTAATTTGGGCAGTAAAGGAGATTTAATTAAAAAGCTTTTACTTTTTAATGTAGATTTCATACTGGTGGTACTTGATAGATTTCAGTGCAACCACAGCAAATTAGTAGTACCCACAGTTATGACAATTAGGATTCTTAAAACATGATCATCCAGCTGAGCTGTGGGAAGAAGCATGTGTATGCCCTTAGCTGGTCACAGACATGAGATAGCAAGTCAGTGTAAACCTCTTTCAGCAAGCTTTAAACAAACACCTCTCAGCTTCTACTTGCAATGGACAAACAGCATGTACAGTCAGTTGCTGGTTAGTAGAAAGGATTGATTAGGCTGCAGTAATTAAAAAAACATCTGACTCCTTAAGGAAAAAATGGGAGAAACATGTATGTGATATTTTAGATCACCTAGAGTGTTTCCACAAGACATGCGGTTCCCAAATTCCCTTCACAGTTGTTCTTCCCCAGATTTGCTATGAAAGCATCACTTCCACAACGGTGCAGTAAGAAAGAGAATTAAAAGTGGCTGTGAAGAGAGAGCAGCTGAAATGGATTCAACTAGCAAAGTGTGAACAGCTGTTCTCATCATAAGCCTGATCCAAAGACAATGGACTCACCAAGGTAGTTTTCTCTGTTGACTTCAAGAAGTTTGGAATTGAACCCAGTTTCCCATGGTTTAATGGAGAAAATGTAGGCCAGTAAAACATTCTTTGTGCTGATGTACCTTTTTGCTGGATGTCATGACAATAGCTGCCTTGTAAATGCCCAAAATAATAATTAGTAATGGAAATTAATAATTATTTACCTTTGTGTTTTTCCTACATGAAACTCTACCTTGTCAATAGCGGTTTTACCGCTGATCAGGTATCACTTTCTGGATTCATTGAAAGCTAATAAAAACTGGCTGATTAGACAACCCCAGGCAGCACATCTTGAATAGTCATTAAACAATCATTACAGATAGAAACAGCTACAACTGGCTTCTGTTGAAATGCTGCTTACTATTATATAATCCTTTTTCAAGTCAAAATGAATGCGTAATCAAAGCACAAAGCAAACAGTTTGAAAGTTCTGAGCTGGCTGTGCAAAGCTATAATGCATCAATGAACCTCTAAATTAGTGCTCACATCAGTAGATGAGGGTTGATGTACAGCAGAATTGAGAAAAACGTATAGATCCATGGGCATAGGCAAAGTAAGAGCTTCTGAAAAAATTTCATGTAGAGCCCTACAGAAAACCTTTGCAGCTTTGACCCAAAGACACTTGTTTGGTGGCAAGGAGCAAAGATGAGTACAGTTTTGGTATGTCTTATTGCTATTACAGATGTGGTCATTTACAAAGAGTCACAGCAAACTTTGCAGCTGAAGACACATAAACTTTGAGACAAATCTGGTACAGGAACAAAACACTGTGAACTGACCCTTACCCAATAATATTTCTGCTTTTAACAGACTCCTTAATAAAAAATCATACGAAACTCTCCAGATAAATAAGGATACATTCTGATCCTTATTGTACTGGTATAAATTTGGAGCAACTTTAGTGAAACTAGAGGAATTGCTGGGAACTACCGACCTGCCAGC
>VZTL01011796.1:4435-15500 GCA_013400535.1 Scopus umbretta
TTAAATATTTTACTTTCATACAATAGTAAGGAAACATATTTTTTTCTCATTTGCTCAAACTTAAATGAAGTAATATAATTTTTGTGTGTTACTTTAAAAATACATGACAAAAATAGATATATAGATATACCCTTTGCTGAAGCTATTTAATAAGCAAATATTCTATAATTTATTTTTTAACTCCTTACAAGACTGCAGACCTGAAACTGAAGAACATCTGAACTCAGCATGTTTCTGATTTCTGGTAAATACCTGCATGCTATAGAATCCTGATAAATTAATTGCTGTGTGTTGAAAGTCACAGTATAAAATGTATTTCTATGTTTAAAAGAAAAGAAAAATGTAAAAGTAAGAGCTGGTTTTTGAAGAATAATATCAAAAGGCAATAAAAGATGAGACATTTTTATATTTATGTCTGAGTTTAGTCACAGCAGCAGAATGCTGTATAGCAGTCAATTAATTAGGGTTTCTTTTTGTGAGTGTAGAAAGTAAAATATTTAACAACATGGAGTAATGAGGTGGTAAAGGGAAGATCCCCTTCTTTCACAGAGGCTGTTGAGGCATGATTTGGCCTGCTGTGGTGTACTGAAATCGAGTGCAGGTTCTATCCCTTCGAAGACCACACAGCTGAACCTAATTTTACCCTATTGCAAAGACCAGGATCTTCAGTTACCATCTACCACATCCTGGCCCCTTAATCTGTGTGTTACATGGTGGCACCTCCCACAAGTAAAAGTTCTAATATTCTCACAGAACCTCAAACTAATTGTTATTGCATGACAAACATATGGAACTACAATTCATATTTACTAGTATTAGTTGATTGCACAGAATATATTTAATCTTGTTTTCACCACTTGATTTGGTTTTTTTAGTGGAACTTTCCCTGAAACAAACACTCTTTAAAATTTATTTTAGAGTTATGGTAGTTTGTATTAAAGTATGCCTTCAAAAACCATACCTTTGAAAAATAAAATCTTTTTCAAAGTATCATACATTGGAGGTAGGTATGATACAGCAATAAAATAAGTTAACAAAGTTCTGAAGTTCTTCCACAGATCTTTCTTTCCTCAGAAGGTTCCTATATTCATAGCATCAAAGACCTAATGTAGTTAGCTTCTCTGCACTGCTTTCCTCAGAACTTCAGGCTGAACTGTTCATACAATCAGTCCCAAATGCATTTTACTCTTCATGAGTCAGACCAGTTTCAGAGTTTAAATAGGAGATCTTTGCTAGCTTAATTCATTTAGATGGAAATAGGTGAGGAAAAACTCACCCAAAGAGCTGAGCAGGTAGATTTTTAGTGAGGTGGTTACTGCCTCTAGGATGGTGCCAAGCAGGATGGAGTAGGCTGGAAGGTGAGGCTGAGGCCAGTGCAAGAGGATCAGCAGCCAAGCCTGTAGCTTTACTGCTTATTCTGTGCACCAGGACTTAGTCTTGTGTGTCAGCAAGGATCAGACAACATTCTTCTGGGACCAACCCTTTTTTTTGGGTGTTTGAGGTAAAGAATGAAGTTAGATAGTTCCTAATTTGGTGGTTCCAATGTGGAATGAAAACATGAAGTCAAATAGTGGCATAGGTTATTCCCCACAAGCAGGAAGCCATCAAGTTTTGCATTCAAATCCTAAATGATAGGATTATCGTTGATTAGGCTTATTGATAACCAGACACTCTTGTTATACTCTTGGAGTCTGGGAATGTTCAGGCTTGGAGTCTGGATTTCTGGACATCTTTGATTTGATTCACACTTGCTACTTGTGTACTTGCTGCCAACATTGTTTAGATAATGCAGCACATCTGACAGGCTCTGTAGGAAAAGCATGTCAAACAATGATGCTCTTTGTTGTGGCCCAGCTGGAATGTTAAACCAGGCTTTAAACTATAGTGAAGTCAAGAAAAGATTAAAACATTTTTTAACAAAGGCTTCAAATGCAGAAATTAAGCAACTTAGTCCTTCCACATCACAACCCTTGGATCACAGCCAGGGTAACATTTACAGTGCATTGAAGGGGCTCATTCATCCTGCAGATAAAGACACTTCTTGTTTTGTTTTGTTTTAAAAAGGGAACACAGTTTCAGCACAAAATCTTGATCTACCCAAGTGTGCCAGGATCACACTACAGGTTAATTCTTAAAATGATTTTATAGCTCATGGGAATATAACAAGAAAGATACTGCACTCTTTTTATTATATACTTTTGCTCTGTATCATTAGATTCCTACATCTGAAGACCGGTGACATCACTGATTGCTTTGACCTCCGCTGTAACCCAGACCAAAGAATGTCAGACACTATTTTGCATTGTGTTTCAGGTAAAGTGCTTTTTTCAAGACATCTGATACTAATTTAAAATCTTCAAACCAGATCCCGCAAAGACATACAAGAATTTTTTTTTTTTTTTTGGGGGGGGGGGGGGGACAAACCCACAACTGTAAAGGACTTTTTTTTAGAAGATACTTTTAAAAACAATTAAAAAAAAAAGCATCTTTCATGTAAGACTCCAGTCGTTACTGCATGAGGGAAGTGTGAATACTTGGGTCACTTTACTCCAGAGTGAAGCAAGTTTCAAACCTCTGCTTCCTGCTTCTGAGGAGACTGTCTTAAGCATCAAACAATAAACTCATTGATGAAGGGAGCTTCATTCTGCAGCAGGTGATTCCTTCCATCAAGAGAAGAGTGAGCAAGATAGCACATAACTCTATCCTTGCAGAAGTAAGGCTCGGGGAGGAATGAGGCTTGGGGAGGATTTTTCTATAAGAAACACAAATTAAACTTTGAATTTGTGACTGAATTATACCTCAGTCTTGACTTAGATGCTAAAAAATCATTTCTGAGATGAAACACAGCATGCGAGAAAATCCATCACATGTCTGGATAATCTAAGTAGTTCTAAGATGTAGGTGCTTTGATGGACTTTAACTTAGTAGAATATAAACTACTCGCATTTGACTAGGTAAATAAAATTTCAAGGGAAAAACAACTTTCTTACTCTATGAAAAGAAAAAGAAATCATATTCTCTTTCTCAAATTATGCAAGAACATCTAAAAAGGACACCAGTAATAAGATCATGAACATGTGTGTAGTTGTATGAGTGAAAGTGTCTTCTCCATCACAGGTTGCAGTAATATCAGAAGGATTCCTGAACTCTAACAGATCTTAAGGCTGAATGAACAGATACAAATGCATCACCACTTTCCAGCTATATGCACATATCAATGGCTGATCAAACTAGCAGGAAAAATTCCCTGGTCCAAGGTATACACCCACCATCACTTGACAGCCTTAGAAGTATCCCTCTGGCTTTGGAGATGCAACCACCTAACGCCAAGCAAACCAGACCAGCAGTCCCTCCACTCTGAACTGCAGCTGCTCTCATTCTGCTCCAGTAATCACCTACCTGCTCCATCTTCAACTTACATTCAGTGCTGATATAGGGCATTTTTTCCATTGCAAATGTGAGCCACAAAGACTTTTACATGACTCTTTCATTCATTCTCTTCTATGGACCACTGTTAGGATTAAGCACTATGAACTATATTCACAAACAAATAAAACTCACAGACCAAAAACTTGTCTTTAATCATTCATGACTATTCAGTTAGACATTTGTGTCCACAGCTGAGTCTTTATATTAAACAACAGACTTATTGTGGGCTATAAAGCTGTGTGGAGAGGCTTCTGACATAGTAGTGATATAATATTTGCACCTATATTCAAAGGTCTGCTCTTTTTGTAGCATCTTCCTGCATACTTGTTCGTATTTTAGATTAATAAGACATATTTTACAAAAGATTTGAACTTGCATTGAGCTCAATGGCAAATATCTTAGTTTGCCATTTGATTACTATTATTTAGTACAGTTTATCCCAGATATTTGGGTATCTAATAAAGTTTATTAGGAGAGGAAATTGTTTCCATAGAGAATAATAGCAATTCCCATTTGATAATGTCACCTGTAACTGGAATGAACAAAGTGATTAAGAACATATAAATTAAATTTGGCAGTTATATTATAGTTGTTTCAAAGTTCCTTATGAATATAGGTGAGCAAATAATGGGATTTTTCAGTCTAGTGGCTCACATACCTGCCAAAATATAAGGGAAGAAAGCTGTTCTTTTTGGGGAGAGAGGAGACACAACTCCTTCCCTATTAGGATTTTATGAATTCAAAACATGTTTTTTCAACCCATCAGTTTTGGGTTTTTATGTATCTCAAAATTATTTAAACGCTGTATTTTTCCTTCTTTCATTTAAATTTTTGTTGTTCTCTTTCATGAAAAATGTTGCCTGACACAAAAGCACAGAAGTATTACTCAAAAATGTCAAAACAAAATTCTTGGCATTTCAAAATATTCCCAGACATATTTTTTAATTTCAGTCAACTTTCTCCCATAGTTTCAGTGTCCAGAGACTTTTTTGGCAAATTTGGTATTCATTAAAAATTTTGCCCCACCTCATTTACAAACATAAGCATACCCAGATAACACCCTTTGAGGTAGCAAAGTGTCATTGGCCTACGTCAACAAAGCAAGATGCCAAATTATTTCTGGGGAAGGAAGGGAGAAAAGAGTTTCATCCATTGAAATAAGTCAACGAGCTCAGCTTCCCACCAAAGGCGCTTGGCATGCTGCAGGCTTCAAGCTCTTACTTGTCTACAAGCTTCTTGCTCTGGGTTTGGTGTTCCCAGCAGCATACCAGTAGGTCTTGTCCTATGACAACATACCACATCTACCTTCCAGCCTCCATACGTGAACTTCCTTTCCATGTAAGCAGGACAGGGAGGAAGCTACATACCCACATCTTATCATGGTATGAAGGTGGACAGCAGCCAGGCTCAGAATCTGAAATCATTTGCAGGTTAAACACTAGGGACATATAGTTGTGTCTGTTCATTTGACATAACCTTCTCCAACACCTTCCTTCAACCCCTCCTTTGGCTCTTTGCCTTGGAGCAAGGGACGGCTGGATGGGGTCAGACATCAAGGATCACAGCTTTTACAAGCCGTCTGTTTCACATATTTTTTTTCACCCAGACCTATTACAGACAGTTATGGGAGGTGAGAGGAAGGTAGAAGTACATTTTTGCCCAGACAGGAGAGTGGATTAAGTATGAGATATGTATGCCTAGGGTGGAGGAATTTACTCCACCTATGTACATACTAGCATGAGCTATGTGCACATATAGGTCTTGAATGGAGATGACAGTCTTGGCTTTATCTCCTCTCAGATAAACAGAGCATACTGTTGCTGAAGTCAAAGGTAAAGCAAAGAAATAAAAAAAAAAATTAGTTTTCAGGTAGGGAACTCTATTCTGATAGTAAATGTAGGTTTCTGCAGTGACAACTGCCAGGTGTTACTTCATGGTCTCCTGAGGTATTGTGCCAAAAGTAAGAGACAGAAAAGAACTATCTATCCAGGCAAATGGATATAAAATGCATGGATCAAACTAATGAACAGAAAAAAAAAATGCTTTCTATGAAAAATAAGCTGACTCAAGCACTGTTTGACACAGTGGTGTCAAATAGGTAGGAGCAGTAGTCTACTTTTATTAGTATTTGGCCTGACCTACATGGCTTTAGAAAAAGGCCTCAATTATTTTCTTTAATTGAATGAGTTAGACTTATCAATTAGTTTACCCACATGAGATCTTCCTGTAAATGATTAAACAATGTGAAATGATTAGAAATTTGTTAGCAATATTAAGGCAATCCAATTTTTTACCAGCTTTCAAATGAGTCAGCTTTTAGCTACAGTGCAGGAAATCCATGCAGACTTTATGACATTTAGCAAATATTGTAAATCTGTCTCACACACACACAAGTACATAATTTACAAGGAAGCATGCTGTGGGATTAAACAGAACACAAGACTTAAGGCATGCACTGCCTCAGGACCATCTCAAACATGTATTCACCTCTTTGCAACAAACAGCTGCTAATATGCTAAAGCAGGCTTTGTGCTTATGATGTATTTGCCTGATGTCCTGTTAGGTAAATCAATGGTTTTAATTTGGTCACCCTGTGTGCTTCTTCCCAGAGGTTTGATGGTCCCAGGGATTGCTGGTAGTCTTTCACCTGTAAGGTTTTGGTCTGTATCCACAGTAAGTTGAAAAGTGCAAAGTCTTCTATATCTCTTTTTATGTTCCCAGTGCATATATTGTTAAAAGAAGACAGAAGGAGCTATTTGCAGTATGCAACAAAATGTTTAATTACTCTGCAATCCTGCATGTCATTTAGGGCCTTAGTTGTTTAGCTGAAGCTCACACAAGCAATGAAACCCATCAGCACCGGCACTAATTGGAACTCCCGTGAACAGCTTCAGCATTTTTCTTTCTACCTGCCACTTCAAAGTGGAATGTTGTTCTGCCAAAAAGATACCTTCTCCCAAGTGACAATGAAACAGAATATTAGAACACCACGGAGAAATTCCTGTTGACTCCATCATATATAGACTGAATTTGGGTTCCAATGCTGTCCATCTGGATCACTTGAAAAATAATTCCTGTAAATCCTGCATGTTTTCTGTTACTAAACAAGATGACCTTCATGTGTAAAACTGCTTCTTACATGAATGCTTAAGCCCTGTTTTATTAAACAGAAATAGGAAGAGATACAGCCTTAGAATTCATAGGGTTATGACAGAGGCTTTTAAGTGCTGAACCAAAAACCATAATAGGGGTTTTGCTGAACAAGCAAGCAAGGAAAGATGAGATTAATTCCTTTTCTCTCTGTATTAGTTTAACAGTTCCACCAGTGGAAAGAAAAGGACCAAACAGGTTGAATAGCTTTAAAATACTTGTTTTCCATAATAACTGCATATATCCCAACTATAAGCAATCATGGATATGGGTGCAGATCACAAGGTGATGTCACAGAAAGAGTAGACAGTTTAAGAGAAAAGTATAGTGACTATGAGTAATGTAAACAGTTAAATCAATTTCTATTGAGATATCAGTAAAAGAACATACATGGTATCATACAGACCTAGCTTCTTCCTACAGATTTTTCTAGTTGTTCTTGTAGAGTTTAGCAGACATTTATATTTATGCTCTAGAATTCATGATACAGACTTAAAAATGCAGTATTGTACTAAACTCTACAGTATTTCTTCCATGACATGAGGTGATTAGATACTACCTCCGCCTACTGAAGGTCTTCCTCTAATACATAGTTTAGTCCTTTCTCTGCTGGGACTCAAGCATTATCATTCCTTCCATGAGCTCTGAGTCAGGGTCTTTGTTTGATAGGGAAGACTTAGTAGTTCTTCTGTAGTCAGTACTCTTTCTAAACCTCTGCCTTAATTAAGAGCTGAAAAATTTTCCCAGTAGAGAATGAGTGATGCTGTCAACACACTTTCTTTTCAGAGATGTTGCAAAGTATTTGACTGTAATGGTGGACAGGGATGCTCAGACTACACCAAAAAGCCACGTAAATAGCCAAAGATGGATACCAGCAGAAGCAACAAAACTCTTCTACTAATATGAAATGGCGTGCTTTAAAAAACCTATTTGAACAGCTAAATACGAAGAAATAAAAATAACACTATAGACAGCATTTGCCTACAGGTGCTTCACAGCACTTGTTGACTCAGATTGGCCTGTAAGAAATTACCACTTCACTTACAAGGGAGCATGCTGTGGGATTAAAAAGAACACAATAGCTAAACCATGCTCTGTCTCAGAACTATCTCAGCCACTTAATCACCACTTCGTAATAAGTGGCTGCCTATATCCTGAAGGAGGCTTTGCTCTTTATGATAAAAGAATCAAGCACACTGTCAGCGACTACAGCACCACAGCAGAAGAACTTGTTTTTCTGTAAATATTTAATTTCTTATTCTCAAAAAGCTAATCTGTGTAAACTTTTCCATAACTGACTGGGAAAAAAAGTTTCCTGCTACTAATAATATATCTGGTACCTTATAATACACTGTACCTGGGGACTTGGGTATCTGAAGCACTTGTGTCCTGGTTTCAGCTNCTTGTTCAAATATACAATTGACTCTGTATGGCAGGGGTCCCAGCTAGACTCATCTGAATAATCTCCATCTATTTCACTACTAAGAGCTCTAAACTAAGAGCACAGCCAAAGCTATAAGAACGTAGACTAACACCTATACAGAGCCAAAGCCTTCAGATTTTGCACATACAAATCTCCCTCACATTTCTAATATCGTATCAGCACCTTGCAGAACTGAGTGCCTATTTTCTGTCCAATTGTTTCAAAGAGAAAAAGCTTGTCTGAAACCATTGACATACAAAGTGCATCTGTACACTTTGGTTCTTTTCTATAGGTTTAACTTTGGTTCTGGTGTACAGGATTAACTTGCATACTAGCAAGTGTTGGAAAGGATCTGACAAGTCGGACAGGGAAAGCATAGGCAGGGTTCTTGTTTTCCTTTTAATTCCTGTAAAGAAGAAACTAATCTTTCCTGTTTTTAATGGACATGCTTTTTGTATGTGTGACAATAGGTTTCCCTTTCAAGAAAGCTTGCCTTGGTGAACCAGATGCTTCCCTGAGAAATAACAGAGGCACTCGCACAGTCCCACAGACTGTTAGTGGAATGGGCATCTGGGAGTGGAAATGGGAAGCGATGCAGACTGTGGCACTACAGAGAGTAGTGAAATGCCTGATTCTTGCCCCTACAAGATAAGCTAGGAATACGATATGAGATAAATAAATATTCACATAGTCCTCAGTGAATTTGCATTTGAACCTATCTGTTGGAGTGGGTGGCTGCATTAAAAATAGGTGCAAGTCTTGCTGTCCAAGCATCGTTCCTTTGCAAAATGCATGTTGTAACACAAGCACATACACAGATGCTGGTCTTGCTGCAGAATCCTCATATGCTTTTATTCAGCCTGGGCCTGATCCTATGAGGAAGCAAATCATCACGAAACTCCCTTTAAGTTCAGTGGAAACTGAGGGCCTGAAATTATTTTAAATATTGTGTTTTATTGTAACTTTTTTTTTTTTGAGCCTTTCATTTTCAAGTCATCTTTGAAGCCTTGGTGCTGCTATGGCTTCAGCTTTAAGGAGTGGTTGTGCTCCTTTGTAACCTTTCACATTATATTAACAAAATCAAAACCAGGACAATTAGATGCCTCCTGATTTTCATTTGTTTTAATATTAAGGGAATGTTTGAAATGGCACAAGTCTTGGGGAAAGTACTTCAAGCCGTAGCTGCAGCAGCACTGGAGTTCTGGTCACAGACATCAAAGATAACTTGAAGAAAAAAAAGTTGAAGCCAATAATTCTTTACATTTGGGGATACTTTTGAATAATGTTGTTACATATATCAAAAAAAAAGACTAAGAAAAGAGAATGAACTACTGCTGAAAACTAAAATATTTTGAACTTACAACTAAGCTAAGACATTTTCTTATTTTATCTTCCTTGGGGAAGACACAGTAAATAAAGCTTTCCAGCAACAGTGGAAGATTGAGTAAGCAGGTGTTCAGGTGAATACCTGCTGGAGAATCTCTGCCACTGGCTTCCTGTATGGCCATTAGAAAATTACTTAATATTTTATTCTTTTTCTTAGATGCAGATTTTCCTACCTCAAATGCCTGTGCACTAACAATTATAGGCTGGTTAGTAGGGTTGGTAATCCAACTTGTATTGAAGATAGATCTGAATATTCCATGTCTTAAATGCTTAAATCAAAGGATGTTTACTGTTTGTTGCCTTAATAACAGCACATTAAAGTGAAATATGACAATAAATATATATATCATAACCTGAAATCTCCTGTTCATATTCTTTCCCCTTATGTTGGACCTGAATAATATAGACCCATAGAGATTAAAAAAAAAACAGTAAAAGACATATTATATTATTGTCAATTGTCAGTTCACTCCTTTTGCTTGCTGTGCCTCTCGTAGGCTTAATTTGCAAACTCCCTGGAACTGAGATCCTGGCTGAAATTATGACCCTGTTGGGTTAAGGGAATTTTACATTTGTATTCATAAGAGCTCCATACCTTTATTCATAAGAGCTCCATACCCTTTATGGTAAGGCTTAGACAATATTAAGGAAAATTCCCTCTTTCAATGTTGCCTGACAGTTCTGGGCTTTTGAAGGAGGAAGTTTTGGGGAGTTTGGGGGCATGAAAAAATGAAAACATTTTTCACTGATAACTAAAAAAACCATTTGCCTCAAAGGTGTTAGGGCTGCACTCAAACAAACCTGTACAGAAGGCAAACATAGGAGCTATCAGCAACTAATAGGATGTTGAAGAAGGTAGACTGGTCAAACACCAGTAGAGGTAGTCAGCAAGGATCAGACATTCAGTTTTTTTCTTAAAATGCCTCTTTCAAAGATTAAAAACTGTAACAATTTAGAACTTTGAGAAATGATTTTCATATTATTCTTGTACCTATGCGTGAAAACACTTTTAGATTAGCAACAAGGTCTCTTGTTGTATTACGTTACCAAGAAAAGAACTTACTTATTTAAAACAAAGCATATTATTATATTATTTCTTCTGCTTTGAGGGAATTTAATGTAATTTTAGAGTAGCTGAATTGAATTACTATCCATATCAAAAGCTTTGGATACCTCCCAGTAAGTCACAAAAAAGTATGATTTAAATATTTGAACAGCCTCACCCCCAGTTTCTTTTTGGATCATACTGAAGGAACAATCCTCAAAAGTGTCCATGGCCTAGCAGAGACTTAACCTGAGCTTTACATTTGAAATGGAGGCTTCAAAACACCACTGAATACCAATGTGTTTAGTAGCTGTGTTTTTGCTGATTTTCAATTTAAATCAGATTAATCTTAGTCTTTGGGGCTTGTTGTATTACTGATACCTCATTATAAATTCCATTATCAACTATTAATAGTGAGACAGATTGTAGTTATCAAATACAGAGTCCACCAGTGCAGACCGGGACATGCACATCACAGGAACATCGATAATGGGCCTCCAGTCCTAAGCAATGAGCTGCTATTTTTTCAAATCTCTGTCTATAACAACTTCAAAATCTCTCTGCCCACCGTTTAATACATCATATTGTGGTTTAGCCCCTGATTGCAGTGCATTTTTCACATTCATGGATAA
>VZTL01011797.1:0-39659 GCA_013400535.1 Scopus umbretta
TCTGAATTAAGCTGAAACCAGATCACATGGTCTGAGGGCATTTTTTTAAGTCTCCACATTCGAAAGACCCTTTGTCCAGGACTCAGGTTAGCATTTGTGCATTTTGGGCTCACAAAGCACCTTTTTTCCTAGTAATAGGTACAATGTTTGATCGGGCTTTGCAAGAGTAGGTTTATTCAGTGGTCTAAATATAGAGGCAAGTCTTGCATTCAGAAAAAATGCCCAGTTTTATTGAACATATCCTGACTTGATCTTCCTCTCGAGCCGATAGGAGTGCCTTTGGATAATTTGTGGTTAGAGTTAATTACAGGTTTCAGTTAAAGAAGTGAGGAGTTGTGTCTTAAATATTTATTTTATTTCCCTAATTCTCTAATTTCTATATTGAGCTATTGGTTATTTATTTCTAAGTTGTAAGTCTGGAGTCTCAGAATATCTTGAGTGAAATGTGTTGAGGAGACAGCTAGATCAGGTTTGCCTTTTTAAGCATGCATAAACGACTAGGGCGATGGTTTAGATGCATTTGGCTTGTTGGAAGTTGATGTGAACAGGTAATGTTTTATTTTGGAGGGAACTGCAGCTTTTTGCTTTTGGACTGCAATGATGGCACATTTGACAGGAATAAAGGCTGGGACAGACAGGGAGCTGATTTGGAAATCAGCATAAGTCGATTTGGCAGGGGTGGTGGGTTGGTGTGTAAGTTGTGTGCTTGAGTTCACTGAACAAGAATAAGGCCTCAGTTAGAAGAAGCCCTGAGGGATCAAGTTTGGGACTTCTTGCCATGTTCTGTCCTACAGCCAATGGGGTAAGATTATGGCTGATGCTGTAGTTGTGGTTTTAGCTTTTGGAGGCTGGAGCCTCCTGAGCACAAGACAAGTGTCCTGGTGGGCCGTGGCAGCCTTCTGATGTCCCAGCAGGGAAATGGCATGCAAACAACTTGGGGATGGTATGGCACAAGCTGCACTAGGGCTTGGGTTAGGCTCACAGTAAGGGCTGCCTTTGTTCAGGCAATGAAAAATGAGGCCTTGTTAAAGGTTGGATTTAGGATCACGCTTCTCAGCCTACTGACAGGTTGATATACTGGATACTCTGCCTGGAAGTGAGAAGAAAGGGGAGTCGATGGCAATCCCAATTTACCAGAGGCACAGGCTAGCAGAGAGAAGTCAGCTGGGGTTAGAGCAAGTGGCTTTCCTGGTTTGTGATTATCTCTGCATGATGCTGTCTCACTTGCCTACTGCTCTGTGCAGCAATGGTGCTACATCAGCAAGCCTCGACCAACTTCCTCGGATGCACTCATCCTCCGCAGGTAGTTTGCCTGCCATTGTGCATGCCACACCATCCACAACCCTCCTAGCTGTGTAAGGCTGCCTGCGATAGGTCTGTACAGTGGGGACCTGTGCTCTGGTCCTGTCTTATTTCCTACCATTGATGTACTGTTGCTGGTGGTGCTGGAAGCCAGATGAAAGTATCGCCCAATGTCCAAAACTAGAGGTCCTGAAAACCATGCCTGGGTGTTGCTTAACCCAGGAGTCTTTTAGTATCCAGAGAAGAACCTTTCTGTCTGACTTAAGTTTCCCCCATGACGACAGTAGCATTTGTATGTGCATCCAGAGATGTCCCAGCATTAACCAGACTGAGAAAATTGATTCCTTGACCACGTGAACCGTAAAATAGATGTCCTTCTGCTTAAAGTCCCTGAGGGCTTGATCTGAAAGGAATGGCTTTGGTATCCTCTGAGAACATGGACAGACTGAGGCTCAGCATGCTACACAGGTGGGGCTAAACTTTTCTTCTAAGTCATGAAGGGCAGGTAAAGGGAGAAGGAACCTGGAGTATGTTGTTCATTTGAGAGTTAATGCTTTAATGTTGTGTACTGCTCAGCCTAATAGCTCTGACAGACGTGTAATGGTGGATTTAGCCCCATTCTGCTGGAGGTCACAGCTCTGTGCCTGTGGCAGCTGGTGTATCCCATTTTACGGTCAGCATGTTAGTATAAGCCCATCTTCGTAAGAGAGGCTTGCAGTGGCCATGACTGTGATGGATGAAGAATGGAGACAGGGATGGGCTCAGCAACCTTCAGTGGTGAAGAGAGACCTTCAGCAGGGCCAAGAATATCTGCAATGACTTTGGTTTAAACTACTGCAGCCCTTGTTTTCTCTTCTAGTCCTGTATTTCCCATATTTTACATAGCTGAAAAATTTCATGTTGCTATTCAATATTTTGTGTATTTAAAACATTGTCTGTGCTAACTTTTTCCAAAATAACTCATATTTTTAAGCAATTATAGTGTATAATGCAAAATATCAACATTTTGCATAGCCTTTCAAAATAAATGTGGAACACATCAAATACCACAACATTTTGAAACTTGTCTTGAAATGAACCTATTTCTTTTCGAATTGATTTTATTATTTTGCTTGCTGACAACTCCGAGCTGGTGAAAAGGAAAATTTTTTCTCCAGGTAATTTATTAAAAATCCTAACTAATTACTTTTACAGCTCTTTGAACAGGCCCATCATTGATAACGAGCAAAAGAGTTCAGTCCTGCCAGTAAAACTTTGGACTGTTTGATCGCCAGAATTCTATTAATCAGTAAAGGAAGTTTTTGGAGTCTATGTGTGAGAGAGAACATACAAGAAAACATCTTGATACAGTTTAATTTTAGCTCTTAACTTCCCCTAAGGGAAAAAATACCCATGATTTTTGTGTTATTAGGGTGAAAGTAAAACATTGGGAATGGAAAAGTGAAAATATGACAGAACAGTAGATTATAATCCAAGCCCAGATCTGAGTCTAGCGAGTGGGATGAAGTGTTCTTTGCTTCCACATGACCCCTTCAGTTAGTGTTCTTAATTCATTTTGCAGATAAACTCCAAAAGGTTAAGTCCTTGAGCTGCCTGTGCTCTGGATCTAAGCCACTTGTTTATTATGGAAAGCACATATATCTCCATCCTTGGAGATAATCAGAACTTGACTAGACATGTCCCTGCATGATCCGATCTAATTTTAACATTGAATCTAACTTCAAGGTTGGCCCTGCTTTGAGCAGAGGTTGGACTAGATGAGATCAGGAGGATCCTTCTGACCGAGGTTTTTCTATGAGTTTCTCTGTATGTGTGTATATATATGTATGCAAACAAGTACTGAAAGAACATTACATCTTGGCTCCAGCCTAAGGATATAATTTTCACTGAAAACACCAGTATGAAATTTGTCATGAGGCATTCTGGCTAAATCAGTGAGTAAGGAAAATAATTGTCATTTATCTTGCTATTCTAAAGCATGTAAGTATGGAAAATCAGCTGTGGAACAACTAATGCATGTGAGTAAGGGGCTACTATTTATGGATATGTGAGTAAGGGGCTACTATTTATGGATTTCTGCAAGTTAAATTTCTTTTTCCCAAGCTATTTGTTTCTTGGAGGAAAAAAATCTAGAATCAGGCTTGAACCCTGGGTGTTTTGGCATTTCTAGCTCCAAAACAGGCAAATCTAGAAGTCCTGCCTGTCTGCGCAGCAAAAAGTTACCTGCAGCAATGAGACAGAGGTAGTGGCCTAAGACAGGGTGTAGGCAGGTTATTGGTGTCTCCACCAGCCCGTCTTGGTCAACCTTCGCTGATAACCCTAGTTTTTAATTTTCCTCCCTCTATTCCTGCTCTACTTCATCTTCTGTTCTCTGCCAGTTGCTATTCTCTGGGAATAGCACTTAAATCCCATATAAGTCCTTTTAAAATGGCCATAATATGTGTACTAAAATATATGTTCATAGGAGAAGAAAATACTGTTAGGGAAAAAAAGCCTCTTAGGACATATGACATATTACTATGTCTTGGGTTTTCAGCTGTTCAATATGCAAATACAGAGCTACTCCAATTTTTTGGAACAGAATAAGAAACTTGGAAAGTTAAATGGATTTTGACAGCTGTTCAAAACTAAAATTATAAGCTGTTCAAAACTAGAATTACAGCAAGTATTTCTTCAGTCTGATCTCCAAGGGCTTGATGATTCTTTGGTTCAGGCATTCATCTGTGAAGCCTGAGAATCTTGTAATCTAATGCTCAGCTGCATTCAAAGTTATGTAAGAAAATGAAAATCGCTTTGTGTGTTAAAGTGTGTTAAAGGAACAATATAATTAGGAAATTATACAGAATGCTGATCAGAGCTTAGGATGTTGCCAGTATAAATCAATATAATCCTGTGTCAATCCAAAGATTTACTCCATCTTTCAGCATCTGCACCAGAGCAGTAAAGTAGTTTCTACTGTGTACTACAGCAGTGGAGAGAAAAACAAAAAAAATAGACAGCATGGATGGCAAAGTGAGGATCTGTCTATCCAGAAATCACTCAAGAAATCTCTTTATTATTTCTTTAATTCATAGCATGAAGTTCAGGGTTTAGAATGTCCTGATATTTAGATGCAATGTTTGAATGGTAAGGAGCATAACATTATTTAAAAAGGAAAATTAAAGTAGTAAGAATTGAATTGTGGCAACTATGTTTCATTAAAATGATTTTTTGATTAAAAAGAGCATAATTAATGCCAGCTACACACGCAATACTGATTTCTGTAGTGCTTTGCCACAGACGGTCACTAAAACTAGCATGAAATGGTGTTTCGGGAGACAAGTTCAATTTATTATCTTGAAATGAAACGTTTAAACTTGAAATGGACAAACTGTCATGCAAAATGGCAGTGGCTCATGCAATGCTCTTCTATTCTCTCTTTGTCTTGCTTTGATTCCTACCAAATGAGGTCAAAGATAAAATGTACTGTAAAATCCCTAAGAGCCAGCACTGAAAATCAGTTTTGCTCCCTCGTTAGCAGTACTCTTGCTTTTCTTTCTGTCTTAGCGGTGCAGGTCATCCTCAGTGATGCAAGGGCTGGAGCAGTGCCCGGGGCAGATGCTGGCTGGGACTCTCCCCATGAGGAGTTGTGTGTAAGGTGGAGACTAGCTAGGGAAAGAACAGCTGGAAGTGGTCTCTACAAGTGTCTCAAAATGCTGCTGTTTCTTCCAAATGTCTGTGGTTTGAGGGCTCACGGTGCAAATAGGCTTCACTGTCTCCTTTCCTGTGTGCTCCCCTCAGGGACACAGCTTTCTGTCCTGGTTTTGGCTTGGAGACACTGCTGCCGGATGATGGGACCACTAAGGTTGGCCCAGTTTGGGGTTTTCTCTTTCCTGGGAACGCTTGTGCTCCAGTCTCTTCCTTCTTGTTTTCTGATGTGATGTGATGAGACAAGGGCACCCTTCTAAGAAAGGGAAAAACAGTCTTCCCTATATCATACTCTGTTGCTATGACTTTTGCATCCAAATGTGCCTGTTGCACATTTTGCAGCTCTGGAGAATAGTGTGCCTACCAGCATTACTGAGAGGAGCAGTGTAATGGATTTCCCTCTAGTGATAAGATATGTCAACTACAGATTATTCTACATATCTAAAGTACTGGGTGCAGGAAGAGTAGTTGTTTCTTCCTTCCTTTCAAACAGCCACTTTGAGAGGGGAGGAAAAGAGAATCAGAAGTTTATTGGATCCAGAATACAATGAAGTCAAAGCATAAACAACAGTACTCTTTACCATTAAAAAAAAATAACAACAAAAAAACCTTTTTCAAATTTAAAACAAAGTTGTGTACTAAATATGCATTCACACCAGGTTTGTTATTCTGTATTAAAAAACCCAAACAACTATGTCTGAAAGCAAGACGAGTATCATAATGTATTTTCTGGAACAGGTAACTCATCAGTTCTTTTCTCAGTGTTTAGAAAATACCTCATTTTCTCTAGGCCTGATAATGTCACTATTTTAAGAGTTGTCATCCTGTACTGGGAGTTTAAAATCATAGCAGAAATAGATGCTTGAGGGCTCAAAACGCTAGATTCAGGTGTGGATTCACGTAATTTTGCTCATCTGTTGAAGAAATTATTTACTTAATGTGAGTGCAGAATGTATTAATCCATCTTTTGCCTTTATTATTTTCTAAAGAACTGTTACTTTTGGAATCAAAAGTGTGTATTATTTCCCCTGAAAAATTTCAAAATTTTTGGCTGTTGTGAAATAAACTTGGCAGTAGGAAAAAGGTTTTGGAGATATTAAATTTTGACACTACTTGTAAAAATAGCTAGCCAGCTACAAAGGAAAAACCCCTAACGCACACCCTGAGGGACAGCAGCGACCAGAGTCTGTGCGGACACAGAGTACCCGTGGGAGGCTGACATGGAGAGTGCCCAGCCACACCTTCACTAGTGGCTCATGCCTGATTAGAGAATGGGTAATTTACACCTTGCTCAAGGTGTCCCTTGTGCAGATTTCCTTGGATACAAGAAGGTGTGAACACAGGGAAACAAGGTTAGAATTAAAAAATCTCGAGAAACTGGATATATGGATGACTTTTATCATGGAGAAAAAAGAAAGGTGTACCATTGGGCAGGAGTCACTGAGTACCACCACTGCACAGGGAACAGCCATTTCTCCTCTGCAGAACAAGATCAGAGGACATTTGAGGATTGCAGGTCCAACAGTGCTGCAATAACATATCAAGGATATGAAGCAATGGAAGAGACTGCATGGGTGGTTATGGAGCTGCCACAGCCAAAGGTCTTCAGATCACAGGTTTGTTTTAGGTGTAATTTTCCCTGGCCTTGAAGCAGGGCCAAGACTAGCTGACCTCTTGTGGTCTTTTACTGCCTTATGGCTACACGAATGATGTTTCCTGTGGTTAAATCATAATATCTGATGCCTCTGGAAGAGGTGTTGGCATTGCACTCCCGGAGTGATTATTGTAAAGAGCCAACCAAAAATGAAATGTTAGGAAATGGGGCATTTCTAGTCCTGGTTAATTTGATGAATGCAGAGAACCGAGTGATTAAATAATGGATTAGGGACCAAAATTTTTAATGAGTTAGGAATTAGTTACAAGTTGCTATATTTAAAAACACTGGATAGGCAGCCTGATTTGCATAAATGGCTTGTATCCTAATTAAAACCACTTTCTTAGTGGTAGGAACTTCCTTAGTTCTGTAGGAAAGGTTTGATGCAAACTGCTAAAGGGGGATTAGCTGTGAACAAATTTTTGGTTGACACTGACTTGTACAGTCACTCACCACTGGCTAAACCCTACCCTGTGTCTGTGTCCATTGAGATGACCTGAGAGAAGGGGTGAGGCGGGGATGAAGGGCTAATGAGCTTTCAGACATCCATCCGGGACATACCAAACACAGTTTTGGAGGGTTGCACTGCCATAACATGCAGCTTTCATAAGGGAGTCCATGCCCGATGTGTACCCTGGGACCACCTGCGGCTTGGGGGAAAGCACACCTCTGCCTCCAGATTCTGGGCCTTGGCATCAGGGCTGAGATGTGGTGTGGGCAAGACAAATGATGTGGTTTAAGCATCTTGGTTCTGGCAGTCCTTGGAGGTTTTCAAGACTCAACTGGCCAAAGCCCTCAGCAAACAGGTCTGACCTCAGAGCTGTGAGCAGGAGGTTGGACTGCGACCTTCTGAGCTCCCTTCCAGCCTGAATTGTCCTGCGAGCCTGTGACCAAGTGCTGGACTGCTCTGCAAGTACCTCCAGATCACGTCAGTTGTATACCTTCTCTTCCTTTTTCCTATTTCTTGATTACTTTTTTAGCTGCCCTTTTACATCCCTTTCTCCACCTTCCCCTATCTCCACCCAGATAAACAGCCTGCCCCTAATCACTTTTTCCTCATCACTCCCAGTTTTGCTGCATCCCACCTCAATTTTGCTGTTTGTGGTAACATTACTGAGATAACACCAGCCTTGGAGGGCATTACTGAGGTGGATCCCCAGGCCTTGTTGGCCTTGAGGGTACAAAAGCCCCACGTGCAACCTTCAGCTGTCACAGTTGTCTCTTTCTCACATACCTTCCTCCTAGCCCCCTGTGAAATCCAGCCATCCCTCCCAGCTCTCCCCTTAAATTTTGCCAGTTTCTCCCACTGTCACTTGTCACCTCCAGCAATTTCTCCACATTCTGCTGAGGCAGCGTCGGCACGGGCCAGGGACCAGTTGTCTACCTGCAGCCCTGATACATCATCTCATGTCTTCCTTCCAGCTTGCTCCTTCAGTGATCTGCCCCTCCGCCAGCCCCCATCTCTCTCCACACACATTATACTCTTATTATTTAATGTGTTTTCATCCACAGAATACTCAGTACATGCAGAAAGACAGGGTTAACAAATATTTAAAGAGCTTCCACTGATTTCTTTATGTATTTTGAAAAGCAGTATTTTCTGCAAACCCAGGAAGGAAGAAGGAGGGACATTAAAGTTGCCAGATACTGTGCACACCCTGTGCACTGTGGTCACTGCAATTAGAAAAAGACCCACCAGCGTGATAATTTAAAATTTCAGTCTCAGTGGTTATGAGATATTTTTGCGAACACATGACACTCACAGCAAAAACATCTCCCAAAGCTGGAAGGGTGCAGAACCTGAAAAATAATCAGCATCACTTTAGCAAGACCTGAAAATCATTAAATATTTAAACTAGTCTCTCTGAGAATTTTAATTATATTTAAAGAGCAATTCTTCTCTTGCACATGACAAGAAGAATAGTGTCTTCTGTGTCAGTAAATGTGCACCCAGCTGTATGTGAATAGTTATGCATATTTTAGAAATTAAAATGAATTATTTCTGGCTTTTAGAATTGTTAGCATCACAATACCGATGAAAAAGACCCAACTGTAATTAGATCTTTTTCATTCCCTCTGATGACATCACATCTTCAAATGTTAATTTTGGATATACTACCATACAAAACTTCAGGGAACCTCACTTTTTTTTTCAGCAGCACATGAAATGCGTATCTTCTCAGCTTTACTTGCAATACCTGGGGATTTTTGTGTAAAAAATCCCTAATGTAGGCAAGACCCATAAGCTAAGGGGCTCAGAACAAATTATTTTTCTCCTGCAAGTGTACTCAGGACCAGAATTGATGTTTTATTGCAATCAGGAAGCCAGTCAAAAACTCTGAAGCTACTTCACAGTTTTCAGTGTAGTTTAAATAGCTTAACGAAGAGTAGGATACAGTTGGCACTACTGGAACGTGGAAACCCTCTCTCCTATAAGACCTTAATTAATGAAGATGAAAAAACAAACAAAAAAACCCCCCAACCTTAATTTGACAGCTCTCTGGCAGGCTTTGCAGGGCTCGCTATGTAAGAACTGTTCAACCTTGTAAACTCAGCTATTTAAAATACATTTGAGAGACAGTATAGGTACCCAAGCTCATTCCCATACTTGCTTAAAAACTTTCTGTTCAAAACAAACTTGCATCTTCAGGTATATATAAACCTTCTTTAAAAAAATGCATCAGAGATTTTATTTGAGTAGATTTTGATCAAATTAATTTTTTTGCTGAGTTGTATCCAAAATGCCTATTTTGAGTCCGTACCTTTCTTTAACTACACCCATGCAATGCGGTATGATTTCAGTTTCTTTAAAGCAGGAATTGTTCTCTTACAACCATTTTGACTTAAGGCATGCAGTAGCATTCCTTGAATCGGGAAACTCAGATCGACTTCTAAATTCTTTACAGCTTTGCATTTTAGCAGCAAGATGCCAAAGCAGCTTTGTTTGACATGTTAAAAACTCCCGTGTCAGGGAACAACAAGAACAGACCACAAAAGCTTTAGATAAATACAAGGAGAGGAAAGCTGTTAAATGCATTTCAGTGGATGTTCACGTGTCAAGAGTACTATAAGGCAAGGCGTACAAAACTGACTGTAAAAATAAGCAGCTCCTAGGGAGGGGTGGTGTGTCACTGCATATGTCCTGGAGAAGGGTGTAAAACACAACCGGGCTGAAATGTCCCAGAAGAATTAATCACAATTTATTCAACTAAAGAATAGGATCCAAAATGGTCCTCATCTGATCTCATTCCTGGTAAATAAACTGAGAAATGGGACAGGCTCTACTAAGCAAGCAGCTATCGCTGCTGCCCTTGTAGCAAAAGAAAGGAGCTGTTAACTTTCTGCTAGCAACATACAAAGGAATAACATGTTTCTGTGCCCCAAACTACCAAATCAATCACATATAAAAACCTGCCAGCTATTCTTTTTCTTTGGGATTTATTCTCTTCTGTTATTTGCAGGTAGCAAACTTCCATCCCAGGCTTTGGCAGGAGCTATGAGTGAACGGTGGCAACCCATCGCCTCCAAGGGACATGGCCGAGATAAATGCTGTCAAACTTCCTTTGCAGTATGGCAGTAGATATGGCAGCAGTTCAGTCTCACAAGGGGCACTTTGATAAGCTGGTGAACAACATGAGTTGAGAGTGTTTTCTCTCAAACCCAGGTTAAAAAAAGTCTTTACCTGCAGCTGAAAAATATTTAAGGTAACAACAATACAAATACCTGGATTTTGCAGGCAGAATGAGATACCCTAGCAACTGGGACTTAATTTTCAGAAATAAAAACCACTTTGTAAACATTTTTTGCTAGATCAGAAGTTGACATCCTCCATGAAAGTAAAGCAAGCAAACTGATCTTGTTCACATTTGCACAAGATGGATTCTGACATGTGTTCTTCTCTGTGTATGTCTTAGGGAAGGTGCTTCAGTTCCCTTCAGGTTTCTGGGTGGACCTCTTGTGTGGCCTTCAAAAGTACTTATTTTACGACATTGCTAGGGGCCTTTGCTATAGCAGTGATGAATTTTAAATTAGTAGCATTTTTAAGCTAAAATGTCCTCTTTTCCTGTTCAACATGGCAGTAGATTTTTCTGGAAGACAAAAAATTATTATAGAATCATGTAAAGTTTCTATTGTATGAATATTCATTAATTCATAGAATTTTATCTTTTGGGGACAAAAAAAACCAACAAACCCAACCTATTTGATGTGTTCCTTTTGTGCACACTTCTCACACAGAAGGTCATACAGGAACCTGTATTTTGCTAGACCTGTGTTATTTTCTGTTAGGCAATGATTTGTCTGCTTTTAATCCAGTCATGTTTGAATACGCCCTTTCTGTCATATTTGAAAGTTCAGACACCAGGTACTGTTGCTCTATGGGCTCATTAGTGTGCATTTTTTAATTAAACAAAAGAAGAAATGGAACAATCCAGGAAAGGAAAGGAGGAAATTCTGTTGTTGTAGCTCCTCAGTGGTATAAAATGGCTAGACTGATGCCCTGTCTCCCAGTACAGCACTGGGGCATCAGGTGAAGCTGCCTGGGGCCATGAGTGAAGGATACAAATGAAGGCAGCCCTTGATGCCCCAGCTGGTGTAGCACCACTGGAGATGAGATTCTGGCCTAAATGGTTCCTCCGTTTGAATCAGTACAGCTTCTTCTCATGTTTTTCCCTTACTTTGAGGGGGGAAAATATCCGTTGTGGTTAAAAAGTGGATGAAGTGATAAAAAAGCCCTCAGCAATCCAGTCTGAGCTCAGAGCTGGTCCCGCTGTGAGCAGGAGGTTGGACTGAAGTGCCCTGAGCTCCCATCCAGAATGGAATTATCCAAAGGCCAATTCTTTTTCAAGTGAAATGACTCTTCAGCCATTTATTCAAAGTTATTCTATGTGATGCAATATTTTTTAAGGGTAACTTTGGGTGAAAAATAATTCAGTTGGATACAGTGGTTGTTTAAGAACTTTCCCACCATTTATGAAAATTCATTTTTATTTAAATTCTAATTAAATAACCTCTGGTGACCTTCTAGTGTATCTCGGGTATAAAAATCCCCTAATGTTTATCTGCTCTTGTTTAGTAGTTTCTTCAGGGAAAAGATGATCCTGTTTTACATTTCTGGAAAGTCCCGAGCTGTTCTTGACAAACATGCTGCAGATATTTTAGTTACAACATATTTTCGACTCAGTTTCCATTTAATTTATTTCCATTTACCATTTGTTTGGGTATTGGCAGTGCTGGCTGGGGGTGTGGGATGTGTTAGCTTCAGATTAGTTTCATAAGAGTAGTCTGTCTCTTCCATGACTTCTGAGGTCTAAAAGCACAGTTGGCAATTTCAGGATACAGCTGAAGCTGAATCGGTGGGTGCACGTGCGCTGGCTTTCTGCAACAAACACTCTGTTGTGCAAGTATAGTGAAAGGTCTTTGGATTTTAAATTCTTGGCAACTTGTGAAGCTAAATACACACTGAGAACAACAGCTGAGAAGAGACTGAGTAATTGCCTTAATCAGACTTGAGAGGAGACCTGGCTGGTGCCGGCAAAGCAGAGGGGAATTGTTAGCAAGGGGGCAAGGGCGAAGGTGAGGGCATTGCTGTTACCTTCCCTGGGGCACCGAGTCCCATGATAACCTAATGTGTGCGTGGGTAGGACCCATGTGTTTCCAGATTTTGTTGTGGGGCTACACGTACTGGTGAGTGTGAAGATGTGTTGGGTGGTTTTGCCTATGTTGTTCTGACACAGTTTGGTTGCACTGAACTTGTGGTGTCCTATGGGTACTTCTTCAATAATGATCAGTTTAGCAAACAGGAGTCTAAGCATTAAGGTCAAAGGCAATGGTAACAGCAGATTCCAGCAAAAGTCTTCAATGAAACAGAGGTGGTCTGTAGCCGTGAGGGATTTGAATTGCAGACATGCAGTTCGTGTGGTCCATGGATTCAGAAAACATTGCTGGATGTCCTCCCTGCCTTGTGCAAAAGTGACAGATCCCACACAGGGTCTGCATGGGCTTTTGGGCAAAGTTGGAGGAAAACCATTGAGCATAGTTTCCTGGGCACTGATGACTTCTTCAACTGAAGTCAATTTTGATTTTATCTGAGCTTTTCTCTATACAGTACAAAGTGTTTGTACTGGGTTGAGAGCGCATGATATCTGGCCTGAGCCACAGTAAGATTCAACGTTGGTATGGCATGATGGTAACATACCCATGCCGCTTCAGCTGCCTCAGCTTTTGCAGGTACCTCCCCAGGACTGTGTTGTACAGTGAAGACATATCCGTAGTTTTATATGCTGCCACAATATTGGAGGTATATGCTTTCAGCACACATGAGTTTTGTCTTCTTTTTAACTCCTTTTTCAGTGTACAGAAGAGGAGCTGGCTGGTTTCTGCATTTGTTTCTCGCAACCTTCTGCACAATCACTTTTCAGTGAAACATCAATTTAGATTTGCCAAACACTCACTCCCATGTTCTAGTAGCAAAGCAAAGCAATTCTTGCAAGCATTTAATCACAAAGGGGTAGGGTATTCCCAGCTACTGCTTTGGAGTATAAGCATAACATGTCTGCCACAATTGTAAATAAAACTTTGAACCCTATGGCTTAAAACAAATCAGATGCTTGTTCAATAATTAGTAGTATAAAGCTCTCATTTATTATGTCTGTCAGGTAAGAGTTGAGGTGAAAGTCTTAAACTGAGTGAGCCCCTTACTAAGGAACCCTCATTAAAAAAAAATCTTTTTTATAAGGCTGCCATTTAATAACCTTCAATCTCTGTGTATTTATAGAATGCTCATCTAAAGACTCAAAGGAGAAGAGGGGTTTGAATTTAATCTTTTTCCTTTTCTCTTCTTTGTGAAAGAAGGAAGAGCATGGAGCTGTATGCCCAGGTCAGTGGCACACAACCAGCTCTGCGCCCAGGACAGTATGAATGGCAGCAGGAGACCAAGTGCTTTACCTGCTTGTGTGTGAACTCCCTGTTTCCCCAGCTGTGCAGAGATACACAGCATCACAGATAAGGGCAAGGGACTGCTGCTAGCATGGCTTCATTGTGGGAAACAAGAATAAAAGGTGTGTGTGAAAAATAGAATTGTGTTGGTGAAAATACGTTAGCTTAATAAGGTATTTACTAGTTGAAAAAATGGATGACTGCATTTCAGGAAATTCGCAGAGGATTGCACAAGCGCTAAAACCTACTGTGATTTCTTTTAATAGTCTTAACATTTTTCTCCTGACTGACTAAGAATTGCATTAAGAAATATTGCATAGGTTGTACATTCAGTATATGGTCATGTAAATTAGAGAACACTTTCTCTTGCATTTTGCCATGATATGCTAAAATATTTTGCATCTACACTAAAAAAAAGTATGTGTTTTGAATTAATAGGCTACTTCTGCTTCAATGGCAGCATGACAGAGAAGGATTGAAAGTTATTATCTCTCAATAGTTACTATGTTTTCATGTGTACATATCTTGATGGTTATTGTGCGATACAACACATTCTAATAGCATGTTTGCAGTTATGCCAATGTAGCTATTTCAGATTTTTTCTTCCCGTGTTATTCAGGATCAGTGCCTGCAGGCTGACCTGCCAGGATGAATTCCAGGCAAGCCTGCAGTTAAATACCTGGAAAAAGCCATCCAGACAGAGGGAGTTCAGCTAAGGCAGTGGGAGTTTTGCCATTGACTTACTGACTGTAAGGTGCTACTCATGGACTTTGAAAGACATTTCTTCAGTTCTGAGAATCTGTTAGGGACGTCCAACTCAACAGCTCATTCCTTTGCCTACTATGGCCCCTTCATCGCTATGTTAATCATAGTTACAACAGAAGATTTGTGCTGAATCTGTTTCCTGTTCACACACAAAAACTTTGAGTTATTTGTCTTTAGTCAGAGTTAATATTATCCTCTTAGGGCCTATGTGAATTTGATATGAGTCATAGTTTGTTGACACACAGCATGGAAAGAAAAATATCCAAGTCTCGTGGTCATAGGGAAAAGTTTGTAAACTCATCAGCCTTGTTTGGAAGCTGGTTTCCCATTTTATAGTAACTGTAGCTATGTAAAAAGTGATGCATGATGTAGACAAAAGCACTATGAAATCCTATACCTGCTTTTTGTAAAGATCAGCTGAACAACTTAGGTTATGAATAGAGAAAAAATATTGGTCTTGTTCAGAAAAAACCCAAAGAAACTGCATCTCCAGCTACCTTTCATCTATTTTTCATTCAGGATAAAATGCCTGTCATTGCAACACTGCGATGTTTTGTGAAGCATTAGATAACCACAAAACAGTTTCAAAGCAAAGGCATAATTCACAGGTCTGATTTTTATGTGGTGATGAATCTCAAAGAAAATGAAGCATCAGCAGATCTGAGGCAGCAGGCATCATGGTGTAGAGTCAGTTGATGTGAACCCTCCTGGTGTCAATAAACTTCAAACCTTCTTCTGCATGTCATAAATTCTAGAGAAACCACCAAAGGGAAGAGATTTTTTCATTTCTAGAGGAGAAATGAACTTAGATACTTTCTGTACTTCCATACAAAAGCAGAAGCCTAGCTCTACTTCTTTAGGAATTGCCATATGATTTTCATTGCTCTGTGCATTCTCAAAGACACCCATTCCATGGCCAACACATGTGATTAAGGACTCTTAATGGAACCAAAACAATGAAGATTAAACAATTAAATTATACTTTCAGTTATAAATAATCTTCATCTTGTCAACCAAGAGTTCTTCTATCAAAAAGAAAGACCTAAAGTATCTAATCTACTTTTCCTCCTTTATTTTCTCATCTACTCCTTGAATTTCATTAAACTTGGGTAATGAAAATGATCTTTTATTTCCCTTTTATTTATAGACTTTTACTTGCAGTGCTACTAGACTTGCAATGCTACTCTTTTTTGAAGGGATGAATCTTCTGTTTCTGTAGTCAAGTGATTTATCCAAGATTCCCAGTTTACAGGTTTGTAGGCACCATGACTGTGATGAAAATCAGAGCATATATAAATTTATTTCAAAGCCCAAGAATCTAAATAAGGAAAATAAAAGGATAAGAAATTTGTGAATAGGTGGCATTAGCATCAGTTTGTTTGTGGCAAATTAAAACAAACACTTCATAAAATATTGTGTTAGAGTTGATAAAACTCCATTTTCTTAAAAGGGTATTATCCTTTTCAAAGTCTTAAATTCTGGGCTTGTGAAATCCAGAAATGTCCTTTGAAACATAACATTTATTCCTTATGGAGTTTCTTCTTTTCTAAAATTATCAGTCAAACAACTGAAGACAAGAAGAGTTCTTATGTGGATCATGAGGAATGAGAAGAGACATCAAGACCACCAAGTAGGAAAGTCCTACAGAGACACATGGATATTTGGAATAGATGAGGTTAGACATAAGAATTCTACTGATGCTTTCAAAGTCTGAAGATAACAGACAATGAGAGATCCTGAAATCATTACCTTTTCAAATAGGCTACTTAATTAATGGCCTTCCAGCGTAAATATATAAGAGAAAAGTTTAGAAGTGTTATGTTTTACAGCTCTTCACTAAGCTCTGGAGTGCTAGAGAGAACTGTAAAAATAATAATGTAATGATTAATAATTTTAGTAACTACTAAAATTTTATTTTTAGAAGTCTGAAAATTGGTTGCTCTAAGCCACAGAATTTCAGGTAGTAGCAGAGAGACAGACAGTTTTATCACTGGAATCATTAATGAATACACATGTGAGTACATCAGGTGCTGAATATTGCCATTGACTGCCCACACTGGGAAACCTGGGTCCTTCCAGTTCTGCATGGGAGTGGTAACAGGCCAAGTCAAAGCAGAAGGCAGAGAAGACAGGGAAAAACAGTTCCTTAGGCTGTGTGATACCATGTTTCAAACTTACAGTGAAAAATGTTCACCGTTTTCAGCATTGATAGGTGAAGAAATCAGTAATACATACAGCATACAACCACTGCTGCTTGTGAGGGATAAATGCTGAATATGGCTGGAGCTGTTTCCAGTAAAGCAATTATTTGTATTTTTGGTTCATGGCTCAATTGCAGACTGGCATCAGGAGGACAAAAAAGACATAGAGGCTGACAGAATATAACATGTGGGATGAAAAGTCTTGTTCTTTACTCTTACCTTCTCTCTAATACCTCTACTTGTACATCTCGCTGCTACTGGCTCTTCTCTGATGCATGTCATTTTCTGACACTTGCTTTATAGCCATTCAGCACTTTTATTGCCCTACCATCTGCTCTAAACAGTTAAAGACACTTTTATTCTCAATTTATCTTCAGGGATGTAGAAGAGGCATCTGCCTCTGAACACTTAAAATTTCCTAATATACATTTACAAATTATTTATGGAAAATAACTCAGGTACATTTTCAGTAGGATTTACAGATGTCTGACAAAAATGCTATTTGCTTACACTTTTCAATAAAACGTTGTTGAAATCTGGCATGCATGCCAACATGGAAAACTGCTCATTTTGTATAAGAAATTAATAAAGTTAGGCTTGAAATTAGTGGAGTTCTTAACCCAAATCCTTAATTTTAAACAAGCTCTTAAGTATTTGGCTGAATAAGAACCCTTAAATAACTTCATATTGCAGTTTTTTCAATCTGTAGTCCTAACAGTGTTAAATCTACAGAACACATTTTACCACGACTTTCCATCACAAAGCTCTGTGTAAACACCGATTAATCCAGTTACCACATTGAGAACTTTGAAGTGGAAAAAGACACTTGTGAAAGGCATCAGAGTGGATTTCATGAGTCTGAGCCAGGCTTAAAACTAAGGAGTTTCAGCCATTAGGCCATGGAAATAAATCCTCTCCTGACCAAGTCAAGGAAAGAGGTGATGGATCCCAGTAGGTCCTCACTGCTGTCTGCCAGCAGCCGCCTCCCCAGCATACCTGCAGAGTGAAATTTGTATGAGGTAAACTGTTAATACAGGTGACCTAAGACAATTTGGAATTTTTTTCAAATTTTTCAATTGCTAGCAGTGCATGGGAGTTTGCAAACATTTGATAAAAGCTCTTGCTAAATGCCATGGGAAAAAAACATCCTCTTCCTTTGCTATAGACCTCTGCTCCAGCCTCTGCTTATCACCTTTTCCATGGCAACAGGAAAAACCTAAGGGCTTATGGATATGACATGGTGACTGAAGGAGACACCTGTCCCCAGGGTGAGGTGGGATGTGCTAATTAAACCAGGTCTGCCAGTCCCTGCCCCTGCCAGGGACATCTGCTGGGGCTGGTGCAATTACTAAGGATAAGCGACCAGTGCTCTCAACATACAGGAGGATAAAAAAGAACAAATCGATGTCAGAATACATTTCTAAATAAGTTGGGGTTTTTTTTAGTTATTGATATTCTTCTCTCTTCTCTGTAGCAGAATCTCACAGCTCTGCTTTAATCAGAAGTCATCTCTTGGGTGCTCAAGTAGAGGTCCTGGTCTCTCCACGGCAGCTGTGCTGGGTCCGCCAAATGGATTTTGCAACCGCACCACTCCGATTCAGTGGCAAGCTGCTCAGCTGGCTTCACGTTCTGGAGTGTGAAGGATGCAAGGATCTGCCAGCGCACAGAAAAGTTTCAGTCAAGAATAAGAAGTAAGATCTTACCACTTAAAAACATGACAAAAAAGTTTTCCAAGCAAGCTATTTATTCCCTGTTGCTTGCCATAAATCCTGGAGGAAAGGGTGTGGTGCTGGGAAAAGTCTGTTTGCGAGGCTCTGGGGGCTTTCCTGCTGCCCAGCGGGAAATCTGCATGGATATGAGCCAGCAGCCAAGGCAGAGTGGGGTATGGTCCCCCTGGGGTGCCTGGACTTGTGCGCCCCAAGGCATTTGATGTTGCCCTGACCCAGGAAGGGCGGCCAGTCCCGGTTACTGGGGTATAACCACATGCAGAGGGCATTGGCGTTGGTCTGTAGGAAGCAAACGAGGTCAATTATCACTTTTTGGTGTAGTGGCAAAATTTGCCTGGATTTTCATGGGGATAAAAGGGCCACATTTCTGCAGCAGAAGTTGTCTGCAGGCAAATCGGAAATCCCTGCTTCAAATTAGAGGTTACTGGAGCTGCTGGAAGAGGGTCTTGGTGTTTTACATCAGGCAGAGGAGAAATGGAGACATGTTTTTTGTTCAGCCTTTGCTCCAGAAATGGGCAAATTATCTTGGCTGAAGCTTTTGGTGAAGGATTGTGGGGGGAAATCGGATGATAACAGATGTTTATTGTGTAAAATTTAATTCCAAGTTGTTAAACAACTGTAAGCAGGACTTTTCTAGCTTTTATAGTTGGCGCTATTGCTTTGTATTCATCAGACAATAATTGCTAATACTGTGTGCCTTCTGTTCTCTCTGTATGCCCTTTATGCTGTTCAAATTTCTAACAACACAGCAATGCTGTCAAATTTGAAGTGCAGCAGCTGGAAGACAAAGAGAGCATCCTTAATGGCACGATTTTCATGCAAATACCATGCTCAGGGGGCTAATTGCAAAGTTCGCTTACCTGAAAGACAGGAAACCGATTGGCAAACAAATGTCTTCACCAGGCCAGTACATTTGAGGCAGAAATCTCTTACTGCTCACAATACTTTGACTTACTTATCAGTCACTCATGAGGGAAGATGGATTGCACTGAAGAAAAGCATTAAATTGAACTGACTGAGTCCATAGCTCCCACTCTATTGCTTTTCTGCTTCAAACTGGACTTGATTTCTCATAGGCAGCCCACAGACCCTTCTCCACACCACTCTTTCACAAGGCCCAAAAGTGCCTGGGTGCTGCTTTCCCCTTTTTGTGGATGTTCTGGTTTAACCTAGGAAGAAAATTAACTCTGTCCCAGCTGAAACCAGGACAGTGGGCTTTTGCCACTGCCAGCAATGCTGTGGGTGATGGAGAGGAAGATGAACTACTGTCAGACCAGGGCAGCTGCCTGCTTTGTGGGCTGCACTTACCAGGGCTGTGACTTTTTATGGACCAGAGCTGTAAAGGGCTTGCTATTGTCCACCCAAGAGTGCTGAGGGAGCTGGCAGAGGAGCTTGCTGAGCCACTCTCCATCATTTATCAACGGTCCTGGTTAACAGGGGAGGTCCCAGACAACTGGAGGCTGGCCAACGTGACGCCTATCTACAAGAAGGGCTGGAAGGAGGATCCGGGGAACTACAGGCCTGTCAGTCTAACCTCGGTGCCGGGGAAGATTATGGAATGGTTCATCTTGGGTAGACCCAATGAGCACATTCATAACAACCAGGGGATCAGGCCCAGTCAGCATGGGTTCATGAAAGGCAGATCCTGCTTGACCAACCTGATCTCCTTCTATGACAAGGTGACCCACCTAGTGGATGAGGGAAAGGCTGTGGATGTTATCTACTGGACTTTANTGAGGAGCGGCTGAGGGAACTGGGGTTGTTTAGTTTGGTGAAGAGGAGGCTGAAGGGAGACCCTATTGCTCTCTATAGCTTCCTGAAAGGAGGGTGTGGTGAGGAGGGTGTTGGTCTCTTTGCCCAAGTAGCTAGCAACGGGACGAGAGGTAATGGTCTCAAGTTGCGCCAGGGGAGGTTTAGATTGGATATTAGGAAAAATTTCATTACTGAAAGAGTGGTGAAGCGTTGGAACAGGCTGCCCAGGGAACTGGTGGAGTCCGCATCCCTGGAGGTGTTCAAAAAACATGTGGATGTGGCACTTTGAGACATGGTTTAGTAGTCATGGTGTTGTTGGGTTGACGGTTGGACTAGATGATCTCAGAGGTCTTTTCCAACCTTAATGATTCTATGATTATATGATTCAGTGTTAACACCCCTGAGATACCCACTGGCTCATCTACAGTGCTAATGTTTTACAAAGAGAAGTCAGAGCCTGCTGAAATCAATTTAATGAACCAGGGATATAAACATTATGACTGGAGAATGCCATCATGCTTGAGTCCTCCCCATGGCTTTTCCAGCTGAGCTACCTGTCCCACACTGCGGCTGGTCTGGATCTGACACTGAGGAATCTGAGAGGCATTTTAGAGATAACAACTGGTGTCTGGGAAGGTCTGCAGAGCCAAGGGAACTACAGATATCTAAAAATAGTTTTCCTGCTAAGTAGGAGTTAATCTGTTTACACTGGGCATGTCTGTATGAAAACCAGTAATTTCTTCAAATGTAAATGTCATATACTGTTGAAAGAACTCTCTGACATAATACATTTTCTATGCAATCTCCAGGTGCAATTAAAGTAAAATTCAAATTAACAGAAGCATCAAAAATATGTGCCATGTGAGCATGCAGATCCCTTTATGCAGTTGCCTCTATTGAGTAGCAATGTCTATGGAAATATTTATATGCTCCATTAATTGGGACAAGGAAATAATATATACCTGTTTAGCATTGCACACTATGGTGACATTCTTCAAACAGTAATGCACTTGGTGTTTGCGTTCTCAGGGCTGTGCTGGAAATGCAGTCCAAATAAACTAAACATGTGAATTGAAATGGCATGAATCAAACTGCATCACACAGGATTATGGGGACACTGTTAGCCAGAATTACGCTCTTAATTCAATCTGCTTTTGTTCTCCTTGGAAATTAAGTAAATGAAATTAAGGCCACTTTGGTTTTTTAATTCTGAATGAGAATATCCACACAAAAGTGTAACAAAATTAAACTAAGCCACCTCAAAAGACTTATTCACATGGATTTTCTTGAGGGTGACTCCAGAAAGGATACAATGATTCATGGGTGGAGTTCAGGGAAGATTTTAAAGGCTGACACCTACAGCTTCTACATTTATCATCTTCTCTCTGTGTTGTTGCCCAGAGTCAGCAGATATAAACGTGTTCATTCCTTAGTTCAATGCCATAACTAAAACCACTGTTGGTTGCCACTGGGGTTCCGATTTTGGAAAATGAAGGTACGTGATAAAAGGGTGGACATCTGGCAAGGAGAGTGCAATGGTTGCTTTATATGCAATATTGGTATTTTTTTCTTTCCCAAAAGAGATAAAAATAAGGGGTTGTTTTATATTCATAGTCAGATTATGCCTGAGTAATTGCATAGGCAAAGAAACTAAGACACAAAATGCCTAAGAAGTTTCCCCCTTTTTTTTTATTTTCTAGGTGGAGAACAATTTTACAACCAGAGAGGGAGGCAAAGATTTAAGAGCTTCAGCTTTCAACATGGCAGTGAATGGCTTAGCCATGGGGCTGGCCTGAGAAACATAGGCAGGACTGCCACAACTGTGTCACCCAGAATTTTGCGCCCACACCTTGGGGAGCATCTCCCGTCAGTCTCTGGTAGAGTGCTGAAGTGAAGCAACAAGTCAAGCAAAAGTACACAGACCTCTTGGTTTTTTTGAAGTGTCAACATGTGAGATGTTGTAAGCCAGGTCATGTTATGAGGGGTATATGCAGCTTCTGGGTCACAAGATAAGAAGCTCAGCCTAGAAGGAGGTTTTGCAGAGGGTGACTGTAAGGTAATTTTGTGATTAAGCTTATTCTTGATTAGCTGATCCTGGACATGCCCCATGCAAGTGAGGACATGCTGGGGAACATGCAGAGGGGGAAAACTGAAGAATGCATTAAAAAAAAAAAAATCAAGATGCTTCACCTGAGTTTTCTTTGAGGTATGGGCTTGTCTTTGATGCTAATGCAGGTCAGTTACCTTTATATCTGTCACCTTTACTGCTTTTCTTATCATCTCCTTGGATTATGGAAGAAAATATTTATATTGTGGACTGTGAGGCTGCCAGTGAAATACATTTGTTAATTCTGTTTGTTTTTCAAGGAGTCATTGAAACTCTTTCCCTAACAGTTGTTTATGATGAAGTATAGAAAATAGGTTGAAACCTACTGCCTAGAATGTTAAGCAAATGTACCGTGTTCAGATCAAGCACTCACAATCTTCTTTTTAATATGAAAATATGCTATATCCAGCATAAACTACAGTTTGCATTAGAAACTTCAGTTTTCATGACTTGAAATCATAAGCCACGCTGAAACCATGACAGCACAGATCCACAGCTATTGATAGAGCTGCCGTAATTAAAGTGCTGCAGGGAGCACTAGTCTGTGTGATAGTTTCTAAAAACTGCTGAGGTCTAAAAATTGCTGAGGATGGGGAACTCCATCTCATTACTAAAAATGTCGAGTAGTTAAAACAGATATGGAAATAACCACCCTTCTCTGTACTTTCCTTTTTCTTTGCTTTTGTATGAAGGCTTCAAGGCAAAAGGTCTGGCAGTGCAAAGCTGTCATTCTTTGGTGTCGAGGAAGGTGGTGCTAAACTACAAATTATGGCAAAAGCCGAGGGAGCATGCATTCTTTGCTGATAAAGAAAAATCGTAGTTACTATTTCTTGAAATCTGGAAAGATTGTAGAGAGAATGTTATAGGGAGTCGAAAAGGAAGGTGAATGGGCTTAGGGAAATATTATTTATTGTCTTCTAATAACGTTCCCAGTTCAGTGTTAGGAAAGCTCAGTCCTTTCTGCAGCATCTGTTACTTTTGTCGTGTGAGAAGGATCAAGATCTGCTCTCAACTTTGTGGCTTTTTTCCATGATTGGTGACGATCTATTATGAAAACTCCTAGAAAGCTTAATTAACGTGCACAGACAGAAATAATGTAAAACTTTCAAGTGTTGACTAAAAAGATACTTGAAGTCATGCGTGTTCCCACTTACTTCTGCCAACTTTTAAGCAAAGGTTAATTAGAGCCAGGTATGATGTAGGTGGACCTGCTATTTGCAGTGAAGAGATATTAATAAATTATTGCTGTCCTTTTTGCTTGTGAACTACAGATGGGCAGATTATTGCTTCATTGTTCCCATATATTTGTTAACTCTTACAAATATTTTGCTCATTGCCAACACACGAGTTTGTGGGTTGTTTCCCGGCCATTCGCTGCAATGTGCTGGTTAGTTTAGAGGCACAGGCTGTCGGGAGAGGCAGCAGTCCCTGAACAGGGAACTTCTGCATAATCCTGGAGCCGAAGAAGCTGTAGATTCAAGTCTGTGAGATGCACGTCTGAGATACAAACTCGCAAACTTCTCTTTGCGAATGTTTCACAATATCCACTACAAGTTAGCCGAGGGAACAAAATCTTGACCAGTCTACCTGTTAGACCACCTGCAGTCTTACCTAGTGTAAGGTAATATACCCGTGTTCAGCTGGATCTTGTTTCCAGACCTGCTTTTGCTCCCTCCCTCTCAGCTAGGCAGTTGTGCTCCTAAGGGACTCCTGCTCACAGGCTCTGCACCCTGTCCCTGCGCTTGGAGATGAGGAGTTGTGCTCCAGCATCACCTGCTCCTCCTCCCCAGCCAGACCCGCTTGGGTTAGGGAAAGAAATGTTTCTGAGGGGTTAAGCTATGAAGGGGCAAAAAGAAAACCCCACAGCACCATGTGATGGTTAGGCTTAAAATGTTCTTCTGGATCACATTTTGCAAATTACAGCATTGTCATTTACAGTAGGTGGCAGTTCAATTACTTTTAATTGCTATTAGTCATGCAGCCCATTATATTGTGGAGCAGTGCTCCCACTCACAGCGTGCAGTGCTATGGCTCCTGTTCGCTTCAGAAGCAAGCTGCATCTAGCTCAGAGAAATGTATTTTATTCTTTATATGCATAAATAAGTCCATGCTGTCCTCCACTGATGGGTTTAGTTCTGGTATGCGTAAAACTCTTTGGCTTTCTCTGGTTTTTAATCTGATCTTAAAAGTGAGCTTCTGCTTCTTGTCACATTCTTTTTTAAGTGCAAAAAGCTTTTCACTAAAACTGAGAGGAATTGCAGCACAGGGACGTGGGATGTCCAGGAACAACAGGCTTGGGATACTGGACACTTTGGCCCTTCATTGTCAGGGCTAATATGGTCAGTTTCTATGAAACTTCCTGTATAATCATGGATCCCTGAGGTATGGCCTGAGAGAAAGTTTGGTATGGTGGGGCTTTTTACTATGTCATGACATATTATGTAATAATTTATTTGCCCATCACTTTAATAGAAGTGATGAGATCTTCTTCCTGGAAAAATGCTTTTGAGTACCTGACTTGAAACGTGTTTAAGAAATGTGTTCAAGAGTTTCTGAAAACCCATCCCTCTGGGTTTCTCAAACTCATTGTTTTGCTTTGAGGGCTCCTGCCTACCTCCCTAGGCTTTCTGCAGCTTCAGTTCATTACCTGATTCTCACAACACTCATTTGGGATAGGTGATTATTACAGCAGAGAGAATGACAAAAAATACTGCATGCCCACAGAAGGGATAGGTGACAGAATTTAGTTTAGAATCAATATTTCCTGAGTCCCAGCCCGGTGCTCATTACTGGTTTATGTGATGAAGAAAATACCTATATCATTACTGACAAGTCCTTATCTCTACTAAGTAAATTATTTCAGTGTGAAAGTGTGCTTCTCCTGTAACCCTGTACATTGCAGCAGTGATGTATAGGCAGGTCCAAAAATATCCGTGTTATTTCTTGTCTTTAAAATCCCAGTGAGATCTGCATGGAGTCGCTGCAGAACCATGGCCTGAAGAACGTGTGTGGTACACAGAAGCCTGAAAGACCAGCCTGCAACTGGCCTCCAGCAAACCACCTCTTAATCCCAGGATAGAGATGAATGACCCTTGAATTAAGAGACAGGAACCTTCCCCAGGGCTCCAAGACTGAATAGAATACAGTTTTTAGAAAGCCATCAAATGTCTGCCATTTGAAAGGTGGAGACTCCCACGAGTTTGACACCAGTGGGCACAGCAGCAAAACCCTTTGTAAGCCATCACAATAACCTCAACACGGATATGTATGGGCTGGTTGCTCCTGAACTCTATCGCAAGGTACAGCAATGTAAGCACATCAGATCGGGCGTACAGCAAGAGCAGTTAATACTCTCACACAGCAAGATTGCTCACTGATTATAGCATTGCCTCACAATGCTCATAGAAGTGTGCTAAACCTAAAAACATAGCCTTTACTCCATGGAATATGTACTCATTTTCTTGACATTTACGATGGTTACATTTTTTAGACTATTAGTTTTTCTTTGATCTTGTGCGTGTATGTGTTGATATTTATGTTGTGGTTGATAATTATTTTAGAGATGTCATGTGGGAACACTTCACTTGGGAAGCACACGGCCAGTCCTCTGTGAAAAGGAAGTCACTGTGCGGCACTATCGCTCATGTGGGTGGTACCGTGTGATGGCTAGCCTGTGGGTAAACGGGGCTCACTGTGACATTGGCAGTTGGCTTAGAATTAATACTTCCAACATGAAAAATGCATGTGTTTACAAAACAACAAAACCCAAATCCATATACTTTCATTTTGGTATGCCATCCCAAAGGCTGAGAACCACCAGCGAACGCAGCACTATTTTTCTGGCTTTTACCGTTACAATGCAGGATGGAGTGAGGGATTATCAAGGAGAAACTGCCATCATGATTCACTCAGTGCAGGAGAGAAGATTGGAGTTGACTGGCTCTAATCTTAGCACAAGTCGCATCCTTGTGCTTATCTGATTTCTTCTTTTTAATTCCCCTTGAAGTATTTGCCACTGAGAGATGACTGAAGCTTTCGTAGATGTCGGTCATTGAAGGTTTGGATGGGGTGCTGGACATCAGTTAAAAAACAAAGGAGTTCATCTGACCCACCATCCAGAATTCACCACTTGTGAATTCCATCTGGCTTATGTAGATCACAGTGATCTCAGGAACATGACTGGAGACCTGCTCTCCGATATGACTTGGTCAGTAATGGTAGGTGTCTGTTTTTGAATGGCCTCAGAAGCTGTTTTACTTTGATGTTACACGAAAAGTTTACCAAGGTGAGGTGAAGAACATATATATAGACATATATATAGCTAGGTAGCTAGGTATTTCTATTGTGCATACATAATATACATCATATAACACATATGCTCAACATTATATATTTATACATGTTTATATGTGTATGCATACATACATATTTATGTAGAGAGATATGCCACATTAAAATGCAAATAGTTGCAGAATGTGTCAGAGGGCTGGGTTGGATGATGTCATTCTTTGGGATTAATTGTTCAGTTTTTGATGGGGCAGGGATTAATTCCTTGAATTTTATTTTGGATATAAACCATCGTGTAACATATGGTATATTGATATAATAGTATCTCCGGATTTTCATAGGCAATACATTGAATGTTATACTGCCACTGTTTCATGTAGACATCAGACACTCGGTAAAATTAAAATTATTTCCCTGAAATAATTTCACTTTACTTACCTTAATGTATGGTAAAATATTTGGTAGCTGTAAGATTACTTATCACTCAGATGGTGCTGAATTCCAGGCTGTAGACTTTGACTTCATACCACCTTTTAAGTGAGTCAGCATGATGAAAAAGTTGGGAGAAAACCACAGGAGAAAAGCTGCCAGCTCTAGAAACCTTGGAAACTGAAGGTTTAATATTTCTTCCTCAGCTTTCATTCTGCTAAATTAAATATAGGTAAAGAAGAGAAATGCAGACATGGAAGTTAGGCATAATATTTTGAAGGAACAGAGAAATACATGTAGAGGCTGGCAGGACTCCCAAAAAAAGTGTTAAAAGAGAAATTCAGGGAAAAGAAGTGGGAAGAATACAAAAAAAATTAGTAAAGTAGGATATCTTTCACAGATGTTTCCAGGGGAAAATAGTTGTGGCTTGTTACGAGGCTTTTATGCTCAAGACAGGCGACAGAAAGCTGCTTTCTGTTTTAAATCTTGAGATGTCTCAGCTATTTTTCTCCACCACTTTCATCCTTACCAGTGTCACACACGTAAATACGATGGCTTTGCAGCCACACGGAGGAGGAGGGGGCGCCTGGACCTTGCCAGGTATCATGCCGAAAAGCAAATGGTGGCATTCTGCAAATCTGTGCTCCGTCATTGGGATTTGGCTCCGTGTTATTAAACGCAAGGTAACGTATGGATGCAGACAGCATACAAAATAGCAATCCACTTCCAGCTCCTCCGTGGATGCTGTAGCACTAATGAAGCAAATCAGATCTCAGGGAATACAGCCACGTATTTAGTATATGTATAAACCAGCTGTAATAAGACATTGTTATGGCTGAAATTGTTACGTTTTTAGTGGAAAAAAAGAATTAGGACTGAAATTGCACAACCACCTCGTTCCTGTAAAAAGAGAAAATATGCTTGGATAAGTGAAGGTTAATAGAGTTAATTGCAGCGAGTAATACAAGAAGGCAATTCAAGCTAGAGAACTGAGCCATGATTCAGATAAAGGGGAATTGTAATTGACTGGAGGTTGGATAAACATGATTATCCTGGAAAGTTTTCCCAGCACAGTACCGGGATGTTTTAAGATGCGGAGGCAGACACATGTACGTGATCTGGAAGCAGAGACGCCGACGCCCCCGGCCTCCCTGGGTGCTCCACCGCTGCGGCAGGTTGCCCACGCTCCGTGGCAACATGGACAACAATGGCAATAATTGCCAATAAATTGAGTTAATTTTGAAGTCTATCGTGCCTGCAACTGTAACTGGTGAGTGATCTCCCTGTCTTCATCCTAAACCCCAAGATTTCTCGTTCCTGCTGTTCCCCATTTCCACCCCCATCCTGCTGTGGAGGGGAGCAGCCGGGTGGGAATCATGGTGCTGGCCAAGGCTAACCTGCCATGGTATGGCTCTGGGCTGGAGAAGGTGAGAGCATCCCACCCCCAGCCGGAGGGACATGGGTGCACGTGCCCTCCCCACACCACTACCTCAGGCAAAAGCCTGAGTCAAAGTACACGCAGCAAACTTTTATATTTGTAATTGTAAATATTTGTAATTGCCATATATGACAACTGAAAGTAACATTTACTACTAGTTTTAAATCCCTGGTACTTTCTTCTAGATGTACTGTGTCATCTCCTTCATGTAGATAATTATAAGCTTACTCACTGTTTTTTCCATAAGTGGTACTGTTTTTTATGTGGCTATTTAACTTGAAATGTGGTAGTTTTATACTGAACACTGAGAGGATATAAACCTTTCCCTGATCCACAGCAAACAGAGGCCTTCCAAACTGAACTGCTTTGCTGAAACAGGCACTTGTGCTTGTTTCTTTTGTCTGTCGAGTTCCAACAGTTCCTTGATGATCTGTATGAGATGAAGGGAATCAAATATATTCCTCCTAGGAAAACCACAAGACTTCCAAGACTTTTTTATTTTTTCCTTTTTTTTTTTCCTTCTACTTGCAAAATATTTTTGCTACATTTTCAACTTTTAACTATGTATCATTGTTAAGAAAATCTAAAAATACTGAATTTGAATACAGGATGGTATTAATTTGCATTCTTCTATAATTCCTATAGATGATTTTACATAACACATACAGAATAAACCGCCAAGAACTTCCTAAGAAAAAATATCAACTACTTCTGCTGTTCAATTATTTACAGTACAGTTTTGAATCATTTGACTTATACTCCTCGGTGTATTATATCATAATGATATACATTCACAGAAGCATAAGGAGAATGTGCACTGGAGTTTTATTACTCTCTATTCTGAGCAAGTGAACATCTCTGTAGGGATTAGGCCTTTTTTTTAAAACAAAAAAAAACAAAAGAGGGAGGGAGATCATTTTGCTTTCAAATCTCTTTTTTTCCAGTGCCAACTGTATTCTAGATATTCAAGCAGACTTCCCAACCCCATACAAAGAGGCCACTTATGAGCCCTTACTCTTATCTTTAAGCTTGCTTCTTGAAACTTTTTATCCTTTCATCTTTCTCTTCTTTAAAAAAAAAAAAAAAAATCTTTGTGCTTTCCTTATGTATTTCCATCAGCTTACAGGCTGTAACGGATCCGAAAAGTGGGCTTTTACTCAAAATATGCCCCCAGTGTTTTTTAGACCTAATCTTCAACAGGTTAGGCTGCTGATAATTTATACATTGGAATAATCCCGTAAGTATTACGATGGATGGCTATCCTTGTGATAGTGAGATGAGGCTGAGAACAAAGTGAATTGAAAAAAATTGTGAAAACCCCCAGTATATCTTGTCTTTTTCTGCAGTTGGCATGTGATACAATCATTGTCCTATGCACATTCCTGTCTTCTCTGATTGTTAAGTGAGTTTGCTGAAGTTTCTTGCATCAGACATGCCTTCATTTGCAACCATTCCCAAGATCATGAGTCCATTGCCTAAATCAGTTGTTGAAATTTGATTCCCATGCTGGAATTATTTATATATCAAGGTCATTTCTAAACTAAATCAGTCATGCACAACAACATTTTTCTTTCCCAGTCTAAAATTCCATTTTCTTTGCATGACCTTCGGTTTACTGAAGCTTAGGAAAAGCGTACTCATTTTTTGATATTTTAAAGTTTTCACAAAATTAATTCCCTGAAGGTACATTTCTTTTTGTCATGATACAGCAAATATACACAGGATCTAGACTCAAATAGAGGTCATGTAGATGACAGAGTAACATTATTATTCCCACAAACCAGCTCTAAGGATGTTGGCTGCCTGTACTATATAGACAAGCTTTGGAATCCACAAAAATGAAGGCAGAGATGAGAAAGTTAAGACAAGGTTGCACACCTACCTCAAATACATTTTGAATAGTCTGCCATACAATGTTTCTGGAAAACCAGCGTTTCACTGGTGAGTGACATATTTTCATTTCTTAAAGGAGAACAAGGTTTTGAATACATATATATATTTATTAAATCTGCAACGATCAAAACTTAAAGTCTGGAAAATGTGTTTAATTTCCATGAAAATGTCATTTTTGCGGCTCTGACTTCCTGCCAGTTATTTTTTTGCACAGCTTTAGTAACAATGACATGACAGTTTTACATCAGAAAGTAATTGGCATACGCTATAATTTTGTGCTTTCCCAGAGAAAAAGAGGAAAGAGCCTTAAAAAGGAAACACTGAAATGTTTATTGCTTGTGTTTACCAAAAAATGAAACTGAACCTTCCAGTTACTTTGTTTTCTCCCCAGCCAAGCATCATCCAGTGAGAGGACGGGAGCGGTCTGAGCTGCTTGCCATGCAGAAGGAGCTCTGCATGGCCTACTGGTAGCACAATGATCCAGCAAAACAGGGATAACTTTTTAAGGAACAATCTAGGCTAATAGTCTTCAAAATTACAACAGGGACATTCTAAAACATTATGTTTAAACTCAGTGAATGCAGCTGTTCTCCTCCGGTGCAAGACTACCACCAGGTAAATTGGTACTGCAGAAGAGATCAATGCTCTTCAGACTGCATGTCTTGTTGGACTGATCTTCTTCGCCTAGTGTTGATGAAGGTGTCCCCATATATCCGCTTGCTTTAAGCAGCATTTGAGAAAGTAATTTTTTAAACATGGATCCATAGGGACCGACAGAACTTCAGCCTCACAAGGAATCTGGAAAAAAGTAACTAGCTCCCACAGGACTTCTATGTTTGCAAGAGCCGTTTCACTTCTTTTTCTGCAGCCAAACTACATACATGTAGAACTTTAATACCCTTGAAATCTCATGGGGCTTAAATAATCTTGCTGGTGATAGTTATCTGGCTAGGAGCAGGATGATAAATCAAACACTAAGTTTAGTTTTTTCCTTCACTAAAGAGATTTTAGTAGAAAAAGGGATTCCCAGAAGCTTTCCTCCACTGAGATTTGAAAACATTTGAGCCTTGTATTTGTCATTTGTCCAAATTAAGAACACTGCCCAGGTAAAGGTGGATTTTTCTGCTACTTTTTATTTTGCCTTCATTTTATTAAGTATATCGTCAGCTTTTTCCCAAAGCAGGAAAGGGTTTTTTTCCTGTTTTACCACAAGCCTGACATAGAATTTCATGTACCTGCACTGCTGGAAAAACAACATTATGTGAGGTCATAATCTTTTCCTTCCCAATAAGTTTCTAGTCCTGACAGTTTCTTCCTTCAGAGCAAACAAGGCTCTAAAACAAGCTAAAAGTAAACCTAACGGCTGGCCTCTTTGCTGTACCTATACCATTTACTACAAAAAAAGTGTTCTTTACATCTTGCTTTAGGAAGTACTCCTTTCTCCAGCAGTGAAGTCCACTGAAAACAAGCCACAGCTGGATTAATAAACAAGCAAAGCTGGGACACAGAGTTACATCTAGCCTGGGAGTTTTGTTGTTGACATACAGGTTTACAATGGCTTTCAGGCAGCTTGGTATGGTAGAAACGCATAAAGGCAGGACAAAAATAGTATTACATTTTCCAGTTTAAAGTGTGTATTTTTATATACTCTTACTTTGTAAAAGTGAAGAATGATTACTTTTTTATCATGGTATTATATGGGCTTAAGGCTAGTAATCTTACTATTAGATTATAAACTTGTATACCTTGCAAAATTTCTGATGTGCTCGGAGAAACCTGCTCCATCTTGCATTCATGACAAAACTCTGGCAGTATGGTATGCGTACTCCCGTGGTATGACACATGCTTATAGCAACTGGACATAAGCGGTGGCAGGTAAATGTGGTGTATAATGCTACCAGTCAGTACTGCAGCAGGTTGCAGTGAAACAATGAGGGCCTCAGATTTTTTTTTTTTACTGGGTTATAAATCAGTTAGGTTGGTTTGAAAATTTCTTCTGAAACAGAAGTTTTAGCAAATGTAATGCTAAGAATTGGGAAGAGTCATAAGCGTTAAGTCAAAAGGTGTTATCGACTCCACTGCTTTCAAGAAAATAACACAAATAACAGGAGTCAATTGCTTTCATTATTTAAAGACACTTTTCTAGATGGACATTAATGATGTCAATAACTATAAGTCAAAAAAAAAGTTTACCAAAGTTACATTATGGCGATGTATCAAGCGCCACAACCATTTCTCATACTTAAAATAGGGAGCCATGGGCACAGAATTCCATAGCTTTTGACTATGTGTAAAACTGTGGGCTTTTTATCTTGACAAGCATCCACTGAGGGATGAAAGCAAGCAGACAAATTTGTAACTCTGCTGAAACTAATGGATATGAAATCACTTCGGTCAATCTCAACTGACGCTCAAAGCTCTGTGAAAATCCCTTTGGCCTGCACAGTAGAAGACAGTTATATTGTATACAGTATAGAAACTCCAAAATGCCTTGCAGCTTAACACAGATTGACATTGGTGGCTGCTCTGCTATAATGTGTGGTTACTTGCTCCGCTCACAAACTGGGATGAATGCATGATTCCTCTTCACTGAATACTTTCAAATAACATGTGGATCTGACAGAAGTCTAGGTTGTAGTGTTTAATATAAAGCAAAGTTATCAAGGTCTAACAAAGTATCATATCGAGTTGTTATGGTCATGCAAATGAAATTACTGGGAAACAGATGAACAGGATGGCTGAAGTCCAATAAAGTATTGCTAAATGTCTGTGTATGGTATTTGTGGCACTGTATGAGGGAATATTGTATGAACTTTAGAACAGCCCAAATGTGCCCATAGATGAACTCGTAATAACTAAACATCACTGTGTGCTTAATGGAGGGATAATTAACTAGCGAACTGAAAAGCTCACAATGCTTGATAGGCAACTACAGAAAAATGCGTTAGTTGGTGTTTAAGAAAGCAGTTCCACTGTAAGAAGCTAAAGCTTGAATTTTTTAGTTGGTGCTGCTTCACAGCTGATTATTAATACACAGGGTTATGCCTGCTACCTGCCATGTTGCACTAAGGAAGAAACCCAGGTGAGAAATTTGGTCAAGAGTTGAGCTTTTGAGTTTGGGTAAATCTATATGAATCCAATTCCCAGAAAATTTAGATTAGCTAAGCTAACAGAACTGTGGGCAGTGCTGAGCAGCTACACCACTGTCATTAGTTAGCAGAGCAGCACAGCAAATGTCAGAAGGGGGAGACAGTACTGCTGTGTGCTGTTAATCTACTTAAAAGATACCAATATTGAAGCCTTTATCTTCAGTCACTTGCCATGGACGTGTGTCTCCACAATCCATATTCATACATGCCTTTGGGCTAGATCCCCTCTGCACCACTAACACACATTCTTATTTTACCTTATCTACACAAAGGCATCCAGAATGGAAACAGCGAGTTTGTCTACACTTAAAATACCACTTTCTTTATTGCAGTGCTAGTGGGAAATCCAAGCAACAAAAGACAAAAAGCTCCCCATCCAAACCTAAAATCTTGGAAGACTCATTTTTTAGAGTGTAGAAGTATTATCCAGCATTAAATTGTTTATTATAAGCCATTATTTTCCTGTGTCAGAAGTATTTGCCCTAAGTCATGGCTCTACTATTCTTCATTGGCTTCACTTCAAATCTTTTATCTGTTATTATGAAAGACCTTAATGGAGGCCCTGAGAGGCTACGTCCTGTGGCACAACCCCAAAGCTGCAGGATACAATCAGGAACACCAAACAACTCATGTGCGGACTCGCTACACCAGTATTATCCAATAGTCAATGAGATGAGGTGGCAACTTTCATCACTGGCTATCTGTTGTCCTCTATGACAATGGTCCTTCTAGGATAGGTGTCAACATCCACAAATATGTAGCGGACCTCAAATCTTCCTCTCTCAGGATTCTGTAAGGAAAACAATTTCAGGCTCTGTTTTTTTCTCTTCAATAACTTAAGTTCAAGATTAAGCTTGTCAGCTATATCAAGCAATTGTACATACCTCTTTGACTTCCACATGGACTGTTCCCCGCTTCCCTGGTTCAGAGCCCTCAATATAAAACTTCAAACGCATATGTTTCAGTCCATCCTTTACGTATTCAATGTGACTAAAAACAGCAAAACAAAACAAAAAACCGACCCACCCAGCAAGGATACATATTATATGCCTGTAAAACTTCAAATTTAAACTTCTTATTCAGAGGAGCTGCTTAACTATTTTTTGAGAAAGTGTATTCCGAGGCACTGCTTATGCTACCACGGGTTCCTTCTCTACTGCTCTTCTCAAACTTTACTGTGAGCATACAAGGTGTAGCTGAGTTAGAAGAATGAACTAATTAGCAGTTGAATGTTAACAGATGAAGTGCCTGTATGTCCTCACCCCAGTCCTCCCCTCAAAACTCAACAGCAATCTAATGGCTGAAGATTCTGGAATTTATTCTAAAGAATCCCCAGATTCAGAGCCTGACACCTAGAAAGGAACACCCACATCACCAAGACTGACAGGGGTTTTTTAGCACTTAAACTAGGTTACCAAGCCAAAACACACAAAGAATGTTCTGTCAACTTAATTATCAGGTTGCTTAAATCACATCAACACAGTTTACTATATGATGTACTTGTTTTGGCAATAATTTTGTTCTACTGAAGTTGTGTAACTTTGGCACTGATATCAGATCTCCAACCTAAATGCTGATATTTAGACTGAAGTTAGGTTATGTTCAAATATTAGATAAATAGAAAGTTCGCATCACTTACAATGCGACCACTTCCAGAAACTCATGGTCAAACTAGAGTTCTGGTGTCAGTTTGTTTCCTACTGAAATTACTAACTGCTGCATACTACCAAGCTCTTACTTCCATCATGCATGCCCAGATACACTCTGTGAATTAAACTTCCAATACAGTTTAAGGTGACGTGATGGGTTACAGAGAACAAAGATGAATAAGAGCCTTACTGCAGTAAATTTACATTCAAGGTATTCATACACAAAAAACTCTGTACATTTTTGAGACATTTAAGGTCATCCTTATACTGCAGACACGAATGCTACAATCTTATAAAGACCTCAGCTCAAAAATTTATTTAAAATACTAGACTTTCAAAATGGTGGAAATGAAATACTAGGAAAGCTGACAGTACATTTACTTACATTGTTTTACAGACACATGCTTAAAATGTTTGCACATATCCTTTTTGTTTAGCAGCTACACTTTAAACACTTTTTCACAGAGTCTGGTGAAAAGATAAACTTCCGCCAGTAAAAACCACCTTCCTCCGTAAAAAAAATTTCTCAATTTCATCATTCAAGTTGTGTATCTGGGCTTATGTGTCTCACCCTATATGAAACCTCCTTGCATAAATTCAGGTCAAAGAACCCAATAAAGACAAAGCCCCTACTGGGTTATAGTGCAAGGATTTACATTTCGTAAGAATTAGTTCTGTTGCTTCCCTCAAAAGATTAATAAATAGACACCCTCATGAAAGGTTTAGGTGAGAGATGTTCTGTTAAATACACTGTAGAGATGTGGCCTCAAGTACCAAAAAGCTGTATGGGCAGTCAACACTGCGTATCGGCTCAGGACAACAGTCACTGCAGTGACTACAACCCGTGCAGTCAGACCCAGCCTAGCTTTAAATAGAGCAAGCTCGATTCTTGGAAGTCTGAAAGTTAGTACCTCCTGCTCTTTATGGCCTGGTAAGAATTACTGCTTCAAAAGGAGAAAAACTCTCAAAGAATAATTTTTCAAAGAATAATTTTACTCTATTTGAGGGTTTCAGACTGTAAACTTCAGTCAGATCACTGCTCCCTAGATGCATGCCTCAGCCTCTGTACTACTCTCTTCAGACTCATCCTATTTTTTGGGGACACCAGCTCTATGTTTACCGTGCTGACCACTGCTTGTTTTGAGGCACTCAAAATCACCATTTTATATTGTATGTGCACTGTATTTAGTGGTATTTGCCACACAAGAGGTACTGCAAAAAAACTGCTTTCATTTTCACTCAAAAGTGACAGGGTGTCACATACAGTTCACTAATCTAGTCTAACTTGCGATGATGTGACCCAAAATGTCTTCGCTGTGCAAAAACTAGTGTCTCTATGGGGCAAACACCAAAGGGCACCTGACGAGCTGTCGTCTTCCTCTTCTTGTTGCCTCCCCATAACCTTTAATAGATTCACCAAAAACAGCAATTATCTACAAGAGAAAAAGAGGTATGAGTTGTCAGAAGGTATCACATTCAAACACTATCAGTTGACACCCCTGTCATGAATGCATTTTCTTTCAATAAAACGCCCCTTGCGAGTCTGATGTGTCAAGAATAGAAGAGTTTATGAAAGAAAAGTGAGGAAAATTCTTCTGTATTTCAGTGCTTTACTTTAAAGTCACATACTAAATGTTTCAAATAAATCCCACTAGTATCTTCCATTTGTACCATTCACTGAGATTATGACATTAATCTCTCCTCTTACCGTGTATTTTCTACTTTACTGACATTTTACGTAAGAAGGAAAAAAAAGACATATTTGCTCATGTCTCCTTCAGGAGAGTATGTTTCAAAGTTTAAAATGCAAATGCACTCCCCTTTGCGTTATCTAAAAAACACTACTGCTTAAGAAATTATATGATTTTTCTTTTTTTTTTTTTTCCCCCACCAGATCTATAAAGCCAGACCAAATTAACCTAGCTTTAAACTTAAAGCTGGTTAAAAAGGAAGGGTGATTTTCACTGTATAAGTACTAGAGGGAGTACTAGTTTTAGTTCTACAAACTTTTTCCAAAGCAGTCTTCATTTTTATTCTAGTGACAACTGCCACTTCATTTCTAGGTTATTCTCAGTGGCATCTGTGGCAATCTTGTTTGAAAGCTATTCCATGCATTTCTTGTTTTGCCTGAAGTAGTGTTTTTTAAAATCTAGTTTTAGATTGATTTGTGTTTACATCTAGCTATCTTATCTGACTGTGTGATCACATGACTGTTCTCTTTCTCTTCTCCTGCTAGACACAGGAACGTTAACCGTGTTTCAAATGAAGAGTTTAAATTCCTGGATACTTATGCAGTGCTTCGCAGAATGACAGAACCCTAGTGGAGCGTCACAACAGAAAAACTGTGCTCAGGAAAGGCAGCAGGTTAGATCTACAAAACTTCAGTGGGACCAGCTGCCTCCCTGACCAGCAGAATTCCTTAAGTTTACCAGGCACTCAGGTATGTCTGTTAAGACCTTCTGTATGGAGACACAAGCACATGCCCTGAAAGGGCAGACACTGTTGTTGCATTCTGTTGTGCTGTGGTACACTCACTTAACTTGGCTTTTAGTAGTTGGCTTTTTAGATGCATTAACTCATCCTAACATAGGCTCCAATTTGGACCTGGCCCACACCTCTGGCCAGCTAGAAGCACAGGCAGATCTGCTGGTGTTTGCCTGCTAAGCATAATGTGGGTCTTCCTGTAGCTTTGCTTGTGAGATTCCTCGTGCAAACTTTTGACTCAAAGAGAGACAGTAACTTCTGAGAAACATAAACTTATGACTAAGGTTCAAAAACCAACCTCAGGGTGAGATCTGCATTTCTTCAAGGCATCTCCGTAGATCTTACTTGGACTAGAAGAAGAGAATAGCTCTTTAAAAATCACATAGAACAAGCCACCTGTAACAGAAACAACAACAAATGGAATGAAAACTAATCAAATCAGATAGAATTAATGAAAAGCACCTTCTGATAAAGAATATTTAAAAATAACCTGTAACACCAATTCCAACAAGCACCACAATAAAATAGGTAAAGTCTCTTCCAGCTTCTTTCACTGAAACAGACAGAAAACAACACAGGAGTTACAATCTTGGATAGTAACACTTGCATGGTTTTCTTTTATAAATGCTCTTCCAGTAGTCTGCACCTCAAGTAACATTTTGGCAGGAAACAACAACTCCAACAACAGCTTCCATAATGCCTCACTACTAAGAGAAAGGGACCATGGAACACTTCTTACATTGTGCAGGGCATATTTAAATCTCCATATTAAGCCTTATTATTTTCTGTTTTCCTACTAGATGTTTTCAAGACTCAGAATAACACTTATTGCTGCTTTTTGTGTACTTGAGAGCTAGGGGTTTTTTTAAGAAATAATGACGTATTTAGCACTGCAGTATTCAAGGTACCATATAAACCCACAATCACTGCAATCCTTATGCAGAGAAACGGAGAAGTAAAAATAAAAAAGCATAAGCTTATACATTGTACACACTGACTGCAAATAACTGATTTTATGAATTCTCAATCAAGTACAAGACCAAAACACGTATTTTATTTATTGAGACCGTTAACTACAGGTTATCCGATTAGTTTTTATCTATTAGTTCTGATCTAATGTATTAGTAAAAGTGCCAGGATACACTCCAAAAAAAGTCATACGAGATTCTCTGTTACAAAGCATTTTTGAGAACTTTTGAGAACTTGAAGACTATCGATTTGTTTAAGCGATAAGGTGTGCCTTTCAGTAAGGTACAAATTACCGAGGAAACTTTGATAACCATTTTTCCTGTAGCCCTGTAACCAGCCGAGGATGTTTTCCCATAAACCTTTCAAAGCACTTCGAATTTCTGAGGCTAATCACGTAGTAACCACTTTTCACTGAAGCGAGTGAGACCAACCAAAGTGACGGCCATCCTACGAAGAAAGTAGTACATGTAGAGCTTTGACCACTTTGCTGGAAGTAAACTTCTTTTAGCAGCATCGAGACAGCTTGCGTGCGATAGGTTTTCCTTTCGAAAAGGGAGATGAGAGGTTGCTACTGTCTTATCCCTGAAGCCACCTAAACACTAGATCAACACGCTGTTGGGAAGAAGCCACATAATCTCTGTTCTGCTTGTGCAATACATACGCTGAAGCGCATCACCTGCTGCAAACAGGATGTGAAAAGGGATTGCTGGTCTCCCGAGAACCGCGGGTTTTGTTTTTTGTTTCTTTTTTCCTTTTTACGACTCCTGAGCGTTGGGGCTCCAAAACCTCAGCCGCAGCAGTGGTTTTCTCCGTGCCAGCCTCTTCGAGCAGCACTCAGGAGTGACTACAGCCCGCCTTACCTCTCTGAGCAGCCGACAGCTGAGCTTCTTCTTTCCCAGCCCTCTGCAGGGACACGGGCTCGCTATCACCGCCAGCTTTTCCAGCTCTCAGCCCCCCGCCTGGCGTCCCGACGCTCCGCCGGGCGGCCCGGAGCAGCGGGGCGGGCTCCCCGCGGTGGGGCTGGTGCCGCCATCTCAGGCAGAGGCAGGGCCCGGGCCCCGGCAGCGCCCAGCCGGGGGGGGAGAGCAGCCGCCCGCCGAGGGAGGCCCGCAGCCGCCGGCCCGCCCGCGCCAGGCAGGCGGGCAGCATGGCGGGACACAGCTCCCCAGCGCCCTCACGCCAAATGCGGCGCAGGCAGCCGAGCTAAGCGCCAAGTTTCTGCCGCCCGCC
>VZTL01011797.1:39883-50377 GCA_013400535.1 Scopus umbretta
CGGTATGGCCGCGGTGCGGTGCCGGCTCCCCCGAGTGCCGCCGAGGTCGGGCCGCCGCGGCCTTTTACCCCTGCTGCTGTCGCCGCCGCCCCTCGGCCGGGCCGGGCCGCCGGGGCCAGGTAACCGTCTCCCTACCCGGCCTGAAGGAGAGGCCGCCGCGGGGCGTCGAGCGGGGGGCTCTGCCGCCCCAGAGCTGCCGGCTCGTCCCTTCTCGCCGTGTCCGCGGGTGGTGGTTTAGTGTTTTCTCTTGCCTCCCATAGCTGCCCTGGGCAGCCCCTGCCACCCGCCTCAGGGCTCTGGTTTCCAACTCCGAACTTGCCACAGCTCAGGCCTGCTCCCGCATGGCGACGGTGCTCTCCTCTCCCTCCCGCTGGTCCCTGTGGAGGGGGATGTCTTTTGTAGAGGGGATGCACCTTGTGATAGGAAACACGGGCATTGCCAGGTGTACGGAAGGCCTAGGTTTAAGGCACTGTTTTCTGTCTGGGTAGTGGAGCCTAAACTTGGGTATGAGCTTAGAGGAGGTAGTGCAATAAGCAGTAGCCTGCCCACAAAGTCCTAGCTAGCTTAGTGGCTCATATGTGTATGTTCAGAGTAGTTAGGCCTTTGTCATAAATGGGAGGATTTCATTGTGGAAGGTGTGATTAGCTTAATTCTTGCAGTGCGGGTTCAGCTTCCAAAAAATTCAGAGCGCCAATCTTGGAAGCAGGAGTTGAGAAAGCCGGTTCTTCTGCTAACCCATCTGTACAGCCTTGGGTTCCACAGCTGTTTCATTTCCCCCCCTTCTTAAACCTGTAAATGGTATGGATAATACCCAGCTTTTTCAAAGATTTTGGAATTGTTAGCTGAGGAAAAAAAACAGATGTCAAAATGTTACTGTTGTTTCTGTTTATCCCCAGGTATGCTTTAACATTTGGAGAAGGAGACAGGTTTTGTCACTACTTACAACTTTCTATACATTCTTTGAAATTTGTTCCCCGACCAGCAAAAAAACAATAGTCGCGTTGCAAGTGCTACAGGATATGAAAGTGAAAATACTGGTGCAAAACTGAGTCCCACATAATTGAAAGCTAATGAAACAGCACTTGAGGTGGTTGTGCCTCTAAGCGAGAGCATCTCAGTTGTTACTAGAAGTCTCTGAAGAGGGGGAGTAACAGCTGTCATCGATTTTTAACTTGGGCAGGCAAACTTTGTCAATGCAGCGGAAAAGCATTTTGTTAATACCGATTTTAAATCTTAGCACACACAGTACTTGAAAAATAGCTTATGCAATGGGTTTGCCGTTATTTCTTCATACCCTGAGAATGTTTTTGTTTTGGAAGATGCAAAAATTCGGTACTTCGTTTGAAATGAAGCTTACAAAAGTGGTAGCTATTATGTCGAAGTTTTCAAGGCATGTGTAGGCAACATTTCTCTTACTTCAGAAGTTCCTTCCTGGGGTGAGGAAGGGGGGGATGGAAGGAGCGCTTAAAAAGAGAGCAAGAAGGACTGAATCCAGGCAATGCAGGTTATGCTTGTTCCAGGTAAAGTGTGTTGCAAAATCCAGCTCCTGATGTGAATTACTCCTGTACCTGGAGTCTGTTGTAGGTATGTTACTGTAGGGTATGCCCAAACAGGTATCTTTGTGCCTTCGGCGTAGACGCAGGGCAGAATAGCCTGGGATGCGCTGCCCGAAAGGATACAAAAGTGGTAGCTCTGCTGCTGTTGAACAGGACTTGTGTCTCTACAAAAGCCTTTACTGGCTTTTGAAAAATGCAGTTTGTTACAGCCTCATCACCTATGTGTACTTCTTGATAATAATACATGAGTAAAACAATTTGCTTCACCTTCAGGGTGTATTGGATATACAGTTACTTTTTTGTAGTAGTTAATTTTGTTGGTCTGTTAGAGATCGGCACCCAAGCTGAAAAGTGCATGTCTTTTTGTGCTATGCTTGTAACAATTCCCAGTAAAACTTCAGGGAATTTTTTTTTTTTTTTACATAGCACAATTGACAATGTAGGGCAGAGCTGTTCTGTTCTTCTGATGTTTATTTTTCTTTGAGCACAAACCAATCTTAAATCAAGAACAGTGTGCATTAAATGTACCTGGTACCCATGTACTTCAAAATTGGATTCCCCCCCCCGCCCCCATCAATTGGTTGCTTAGAAACCCAGAGCTGGATTGACGAGGTGTTGGAAAGTCAGCTGTCAATACAAACCATCACTAATAGAGTATATGGGGAGTTCTGCCTTGCTATGTGGCATCAGTGGGTATGACGCGTAAGGATTTGATTAAGACTGAAACTCCACCTGAATATTTCTGTGCTTTAATGATAGTATTTGCTTACAAAGTTCTTACTATCAGAAATCTTGGAAAACATGTATGGCCAGTTGGATTGTAAGAATATATTTGTGTTAGAAATATGCAAAGTTGCTTTCTTTAGTAAGAGCAAGTAATTTCTGTCCAAATTGTTATGTGTTAATGAGCACTAAAAACATTGATTCCCATCTTGCCTGTTGAACTAACACTTATCTCGCAGAGTTGTATTTTAGCAGGGGAAGATCTGAAATGAGACTATAACTTTGTTTCAAATATGATTCTGTTGTGTAGTCAAGGGAATTCTCGATTGAGCCTTGTCAGTTTTTGAGAAAGTTTCAAGGTATTGTTCTATTTGTTATCTTTCAATAGCTTAGCAAAGTTGGATAGCTCAAAAACATGTCTGGAGTAATGTTGCAAAATAGAAGATTAATCAGTGAATTTGACTTACTGCAGGGGCCTCTCTGGGGCTTAATTATGGTGACCACAGCGGTGCAGCTGTCCAACATTAATAGATCGCTACCAGACTGAAACTGATTTGGTGGTGTGGCAGTATTCCCCTCTGACTACCGTGAGAGATTACTCATAGGAGACACACCTATGAGTTTAAAGAAGAAGTTTTAATACCTGATCTCAGGTATTAAAGTTGGTGATAATTGTTCAAATTTGTGAACTGATAATAATGAGTTACCATGTGATGTATTCCCTAATCCTGTCTCAGTTGAGATGCGGTGTCTAGGTGTGCACAATATGCATATTTCTTTATTTTGTGATGATGTGACTCCTAACAGCTTTTCTTTTTCAGAAATAGGTCAAGAAGTTTTTTTGCCGGGCCTGGGGAATGTTCTGAAACTATAAATGTTGGAGTTAAAAGTCTGTATTTGATGCCGCCTTTAAAACCGAAGCCTAGTTTGTGCATTGAGAGGTGAGTATATCTTTAACATTGGAAGACCCCTTGCAGACTACACGCCATGGTTTGGCTGCTTACAGTTACTATTTTCGTACCTTGGAGGTTTCTATGTCAGGTGTTCTGAGTCAAAAAGAAATGAATTGCTTTCCTGGCCTACTTTGTGATCCTATGTTGACCTTCTGATGTTTTCTGGCATGGTTCTCCCTCACTTCCTTCTCTAAGTTCATATGAAGTATGCAGGTTTTCCAAGTCATATGAAGCCTTCAGCAACTCCTTTGCAAATCATGGGCTGTGTTGTTCCTCGAGAGTAAAAAATTGTTACTGTATTACTTTGATAAAAGCCAGTTTGGAATTAAACTTCTGATGTTCTCTTGATGCTTGTTGCTTTGTATAGAGAGGCTTAGGATGGTGGAGTGGGGTGAGGGGGGAGGAATAAAGTGGCTGCTGCATATTCACTGCAAGGTAAATGTTTCTCTCCCTGTTTGACAGTGAAGGGGCGCTTTCAATATCATCGTAAGTTGTTTTCTTTTTGAAAACTATTTATTTTTTTTCTACAAAAAACATCTAAAAATATGTTACATGAAAGATTAATTTTCTTTGTTTCATACATTTTGTAGCTTCCTGTGTAGACATTTCTCCGTTTAACGTTGTATGGCCAGTTCAATCCCTTTTGCTGTTAGTTTGGCGTGAAAGATGAGAGAAAAAAGAAAAAAATGTCCTTTCTGTCAGCTTCCTTCAAAGAAAAAAATAATAGGGTTGTAAAAAATACTGTTGAGAATTCTAGATCAAGCACATTATTTTAACTAATTTGCAGCTTTTAAGGGATCATTTCTAAATTCTCTCTGGAAGAAATGAGCTAACTGCTTTGGGCGTACAGTGTTTGAGTTATTTCAGAAAATAACTCAGCCTAACTTCATATAACAAGTTTTGGCATGGTACAGCTAAGATTCTGAGTTTTAATACAAACCTTGTAGTATTGGCATTATTCTCATTCTATGCTTGAAAGCTATATGCTTCTGGAATAAAGCATTATAAATCAGCAACTGTTGTAAATGACACAGTAGTAAATGGACAAGAGACACAGCTGAGGTGTTGGCTTTCACAGCAGCTTGTATTTTTAGTGGTGATTTTGATGTTACCATACTCTCATGCTCCAAAAAGTGAGAATATAAAATACATCTTTTTTTTACTCTGTGCAGTTACCAAATACTACTGGAAGGGTATGAGGTTTCTGTCTGTTAATAGAAAAATCATAGTGACTCATCTCCAGGTTACGTTGTGCTTGTTGTACTTGGGCTGGCACCTGCATTTCAGGCAGCCTTACAGATGCACAGAAACATTAATGTTCTCAAGATGCCACTTAGCTCTTATTTTAAGTTCACATCTTTCTGTTGACATAAATGAAAACTGTGTCAGACCCCTGAGCACACGCGGTTTGAAGATTTTGATGAGGTAGAACCTGATCTCACTGTTTGACTAGGACATTTGTGTCCTGGTGCATCCTGAGACTGGACACCACAGTCAGGAGGACAGTGAGTGTGTGCCGTTCTGGCAAATGCTGGTGGTTATGGACTAAGTGTTAAAATCATGGTAGAAGCAGTGAGAAACTGAAGATGAATGAGATCGTTTCATGTCAAACTGGGTTAAAGTTATACAAAGTTCAATGAAAATGCAAACCCATAACTTTTCATGTAATTGTGCTGTGCCACGAATTGCTTTAAGCAAATGTTTGAGATCAGAGAGAAATTAGAACCCAAACTCTGCAAATTAACTCTTCATGTGAGTTTTGATTTGTGTATTTACAAGCTGATAGTTTCTGTCTATCTCCTTTGGTTTTGCTCTGGTTTGGGATTAAAATTCTTTGCCGTTATCATTTCTGGAGTTTGTAGGCAAGTCTAATGGTATTTCTCTTTCTCTTGTTTTCCAGCATGCCACCAGAAATGCTGATGAAAATATTTTCCTATTTGGATGCTGTGTCCCTCTTGTGTGTTGGTTGTGTGAACAAGCACTTCTATCATCTGGCCAATGACAAGTAAGGAAAAGGGAAGCATAAGTGCTAGTCTTAATCATGCAGCAGTTGAGTTTACCTGAGTTATGAGTCTTTCTAACTCTGTTTCACTGATGCCAGAGCACTGATGCATGTACCTGCTGGCAATTACTCTGCTGAAAATGTACTGCATAGCTCACAGTACAATGTATTGTATGGAATTCTAGCTGTGCAAGCCCTGTTAAATTTAATGGGACTTATGAGGCGAAAACTAAATACAGTGTTTTGAAATGTTGCTATTAGCATTTATTTTGTTGTAAAATTTGCATATATTTGTTTGTGTTCATATGCACCTGCACAGGCTTTTTGGTTCAGGCAGTCCTTACTGGTGTGTAGCCAGTAGCTTTGTAGAATTGTTATGGCTTTCATAATTTTGAAGTCCTACTTATTTAGCTCTTTCATCAGGTTTTTGCAGAGGGTTTGACTTAGTCAAGTGATTCACTAGTGGGTTTTATCTGTTGCTCTTTCTGTCAAAGACTGGCTGTGACTTCTAAATGAAAACAAAAGGGGCAAAGATAAATACTGATGCAATTTTTTCTAAGTGATTGCTTATACAGAGTTCACAAATTGCCCCTACCAGTATCATGATAATTTTGTGGAAGGATCAAGAGGAGAGACCCTGATTGGTACGTGATAACTAGGACATTTGTGTATCCTTTTTTTCTAGGATTCTGCTGCATTAGTGTTGCCTAAATGAGAAAATGTCTTCCCTGTATAGGAAGTTGCTGCATCTGGTATTCTTCCATTTCTCACTTACTTGCCAAAACTTGAACAGTGAATCGGTTAACATTGGCACTGACACCTGTAGAACTGATGAATTTAAAGGCAAGGCCATCATCCAGTTTTATTTTTTGAGGCTGTCAGCAGGTGCCTGTAGATAAAAATTGCGTAGTTGACACAAATTTTATATATCTTAATATGCGTTTTCCACTTTAGGATAGTAAGGTGGGATAAAATTATTGTGGCTGTTCAAGGGAAGCTGATTCATCTGTCTCCATCTCAACAATGTCTGTTTCCATTTTCTAATCTTGAGAGAGATCACTGTATGTGCACAAATGGGATTCGAGGAAGAGATAATTTCCCTTATCTAGGAGGCTGACTGGTTCAGTGGGGCCAGGTCACTTCTTCCTGCTGGATTTCCATGGACCTTCTTGAGTCCCTGAATCTTGTGGTGAATTAACAGAAGTTTTAATTGAAGGCCTTGCATATCTCTGTGACAAATCTGATCTTGTTTTTTAGGCAGAGTATCTTTTTGAGGCTATTTCTGCTGTCCTGGATGTACAAGATGCTGTCCTTAATGCAACAGGACCATCGGTCTTTCATCATGATATATCTGTGCTGCCTAACGCAGTGCTTTGTCTTTGAGCTCTTCAAATGATGTCTGCGCTTTAACAGTTCCTTGGCACTGATGTCTTCAATGTAACTGTTGAAGGCAAGAAGATGTTTCTGACCCCCGCTTTATGCATCCCCCTTGTCCCAGCGTGTGGTATTATTCCAGCCTTCCTGTCATGCAGTGTGGGAAGCTCACATAGATGGTCTGTCTGAAAACCTGAGGGTTTTGTTCACCAACAGTGCTTGTATAAGAGGAATTGAGAAGCCAGAGCACGGGGGAAGATCTTTTTGCCTTGCCCAGATCTTTTTGTCATTGTGGTCAAGTGATGACTGACAATGTTGCGTGTCTGATTCTGTCATTTGAGTTAGCATGAGAGGTTGGGTTGGCTTGTTGTAACAATGTCCAGTAAAAGGCCTTGAGATGAATATTACATTTAATGCTTAGAAGCAAAAGTGGTGTGTATTCTTCTGTGAAAGAGGTAAATTCGTGCTTCCCTGTTTGATGCCTTTTTGATTTGTCTGCCCTGAATTCTTCAGAAGTTGAGGATTGAAGGGGCAGTGATACCTCCTTAAGCGCTTGTGATTCCAAGTCCCCCATTTTTTCTCCTCTGCCTCCATGCCCTGATTGAATTTTTGAACTTCTTGAACTGATTTCTAATCTGCTTGCACAATGCTGTTTTGGGAAAGGAAGAAGCAATATGTAACTGAGAGTGAGAAGAATGGTGGTAGGCATTGGTGGCAAGTCTGTCTTTGTTCAACGTACGTTTCCTGAGACCATACCTGCAAAATGCAGAAAATGCCTACTACTAACCCCTGTCTTTTCAGCATCATGCAGCCAGATGCTGAGTATCTCTCCCCATGAAAGAAAGGATGTCTGGCTTGAGAAGGGGTTTCTAGTTAACAGGAGAGGGTTATAGGAGGACATCTTAGTGGACTTTTTAGGCTGAGTAAGACCAGTTGGATGATACACAGCACAATTTTCCCTGATGATGGTGTGTCAAGGACATCTCTGTTTTCATTATCCCACAATTCTTAGCTGCTTTGGAGTTAAATAAGAATTTCTTCCCTCCATCACAAATGATAACTGGGTTGTCTTTTCTGGTCTCAGGATTGAAGTATCTTAAACCTTTGTTTTACTTACGGGATTATTCCTCATGTTCCCTCCCCCCCCGCCAGAATTTGGTGAAGGGAAAGTTGGAAGCTCATGTTGACTGTGAATCCCCCTTTACCAGTCATAGATGCTTATGGGTCTGTGTGTTTTAAATAGCTTTGACTCAAAAAATGGCAGTGGGAGATTGTACATATATCTGCAGAGCAGCAGGCTGGAAGGTTTTTGCAAAATTCCTGAATATGTTTGCATCAATAACAAAGTGCCTGGCTCTCAGCATGTGGGGACTCATTCTCAGCAGCTGATGAAGTGAGAGTAGTTTTCATGGGTAGGAGGGTGTGGGATGGATTCAGTCCTTGAATGCTTTAATGCTTTAAGATGGGAAGAAATGCATTACAAAGCACATTAGTGCAAGTTTGCCTGGGGATAAGTGAGGACTGGTAAAGGTAATCTTGCTGATAAATGGTAGAGAATTTCTCTTGAGAATTTGTTTCTGTTGCTGTTAATTTTCTTTACTGCAGTTATGTAGACTGTGTGGCTAGCACTTTAAAATTAGAAAACTTACTGGAAACCTTTATTCACAGATTGTTGTTTGAATTCTTGTAACTTCTGGTACTCAGTGTTCCCTGAACTGTCCTAGAGATACGGGTGTGTGAGGGGCTGAAATGTAACCTCATACTTCTCCTAATGGGAAAGAGGTGAACCCATCATTCCTGTTGCATGTTTCTTTGGTCTCTTCAGAAAGACATCTCTTCTCTGACCTTTTCAAAAGAGAGTGCATAAGGGATTGACATGACAGTGGTACAACCACCAAACATCAGTGATAGTACCGTCCTCCTCCACCCCACTTTCAGCTGGATCTGTGTGAGAAACTTGAGGGGTCCAGATTGTCTTTGTTGAGTAAGATGAATTAAAACACTTTTTCCACTAGCTGGAAACTGACCTCAGACGAGCCATTGGAAGGTCAAAATGGGGAAAAGTGTAGAACTGTGCCTTTGCATTTTCTTGACTAGTATATAGGAGGCTACACTTTCAGGTCTTCCATAAACTTAGATTTAGATCAAACCCAATTTGCTGATAATCTAGGACTTCATATTTTTATGCTAAAACTATGCTCAGTGGTAGCTGAGACATGCATATAAGAATAGTTAATTAACTATTCTTGAAATTTATGTGGTTTTCCTCTTTATTCTATTTTTATTTTCAGTGGAATCTGGCTGAAAATCTATTCCAGTTGTTTTCAACCGAAAAGGACAATTTGGAAAATTAAGTCTGAACAAACAGAAACTGCTTCCTTGGGCTGTGCTGCTTTACATGATAGAAAGCCCGGGTACTGGAAGAAAGAATACATCTTCAAACAAATAGCTGCTGTCAAAACTAGAGTAATGCAACTTGTTAAACCTGTAGATCCTTATACAGGTCTTCCGTGTAAAAACAAAGAAGCTATGAAGTAAGCAATGCCTTGTCACAGAAGATGTTTACTCGAGAATGATGTACAGCATATTAATAGCTTTGGAAGTGCTGGGGGGATATGGAAATAAAGTTATAAAATGTGTATCATAATGGGAAGATGCAACGATAGCCTATAAATGACCTAGCCTGAGAAACATAAGCATAAGTAGAAATTTAAAAATTCTGTTGGAAGCATAGTTTAAGTTTTGTCACTTTGAGAATGTTTCGGTTTTTAGTTTGTTTTTTTTTAAAACACCTTCTTCCCTCTCAATTTTGAAATAACAGAGCCTCTGGTTTGAGTTGGATAATTGTTCTAAAGGACAAAAATGGAAAGGAACATATAATGGAGAAGGCAAACCCATCATTTAAGGACTCATCTGTTACTATACTTTGGTATAGTACAAATTTGCCATGCTTAGACATCCTGTCAACCCTAAAACTATTCGGAGTTATGCCATTGCTTCCTGACCAAAGCAGAGCGCCCAGCAAGAATGGGTGAGTTTTAACATAGGATTTTTGAGGGCTTTTTGGTGTAACTAGTTGATAATGTGTCTGTAGGAGCCATCTGACCTTAACTAACAAGTTAATTCTTTCTTAGAAAGCCTCTCTGTAGTATTTCTTCCAAAGCCTATGTCCTTCTCTTCATTGATAGAGCTTTTTAGCAAGAAAGAGATACAATCCAGCGAACTATGACATGAATTCATAGTTTAATGTAGCTACTGGCATACAAGACAGGGACTGATAGGTCCTGCCTTGGAAAGCATGGGTACAAATAGGTACCTAAGGCATAGGTACAAATGAGCATGCAACAAACATGTAAATCTAGGAGAATTTAATGTGAGACACTTAGATTGGAACAATTCATCAATGTTTATGTGGCTATAATCAGGTAATCTATGTCACGAACATTTTTGTATCTGATAGGTGTGTATGTGAATTTAGGGAACTTGCTGTTTGGCTGCGTGTACAATATAAGTACATGCATATAAAAAAAATAGGCCACAGCACAATGTGGGATAGGTGTTGTTTTGTAACCTAAGTGTGTACAATATTTTCTGGCACTATATTCTGAGAAAAGATGTTTGAATTAGAAGTGTGTATTTGCGGTATGTACATATTTGGTTGCTGTAAAGTTTTCTGCGTGTCTCTGTCTTATGTGTCATTTTAGTATATGCAGTATCAGCTACATTTCTTACACAAAACCCCTAGCAGTAGAGCTCTGAAAAAAAAAAAGTTGTTCTCCTACAAAAACCGTGGCTCCTCAAGCAGAAGCAAAGTACTTGCCTAAAAAAAAAATAAAAAGAAGAGAAACCTTCTGTATAAAGTTAGCTAAACAAGTCTTGCAGTCAA
>VZTL01011798.1:4799-34689 GCA_013400535.1 Scopus umbretta
GCCGGAGCCGCGCGGCGGCCGTACGGCTGTCCAGGCCAGGCGGGTTTTCCTCAAGGGAGATGCTTCTGGGGAATGCCCCACGCACCCCACATCCCTGGGAATTCCTCTAGGGAGCACCCCACACACCCCACATCCCCGGAGATTCCTCTAGGGAATTACCCGACAAACCCCAAATCCCCGGCAATGCCTCTAGGGAATACCCTACAAACGTCAAGTCCCTGGAAATTCCTCTAGGGGGTACCCTACAAACCCCAAATCCTCCCTCCGGCTGCTCCTGGTTTGAGACCGTGGCAAGCGCAGGCCAAAACTGAACTGGTCTTCGTGGTTCTCCGCCGGATACCCCGTCTTCTTGCCCAAGCAATAAAACCACGCTGATGAAACGATCTCGTAACAGAGCGCAGTCTGCCGTTGCGCCTTTGGCAGGAACAGCAGGAACGTTTTCTCATTCGGGGAAGAACGCTTCAGCAGGCTCCGAGCCTGCTAGCTGTCAAGCTCCCCTTCCCGTCTCCTTAGTTCTTAGCTTCCTGGTCACCCTCCAAACAAACCTCAGCTAGAGCAGCTTTGCTTTTCATGACCAGTCGAAGCCAAACAATCGTTACCCGTGACAAATGTTTGTCCTTAGTAAGTCTCACTGGAAATAAAAGGAATATACCCACGTCAATTTACGTCCAATTTTATTATTACACCCAGTTTGAGAGTCCAACCCGCAGTGGGGGGTTGTTTTTTTTTTTTCTTTTTTGAAAGACCAGCCCCACCTGTCTCAATGAGAGATTATATTTCTAATGCCCTATTTAAACTCCTCTCACACTTCCATTCTTACCCATACACTTATCAGAAGAGAAACTGTAAACCTTAGGATATTTATTTGCATTAGATTTTTGAAATGTATATTCCATTAAACAAGAGCTGTATATCACAATTTTTACTATAAAACCATTTCGGTAATCAACCTTGGTCTGGGAGGTGGAAGTAGATAAAAGTGAAACGTTCATACATCTCAACTTCAAGAGTAAAAGTATGTGCAAATGTAATGAGACTCTCATAAAAACATTCTGTACATTGTAAGAACTGACTCACTAGCAAGTGAAGAACGTTCCACCTACAAGCGACTGTTTTCTAGTCGTCCATTATTGACTGCTCTATCTAGAATGGAAATGAACACACTTTTGCTAGCTCAAAGGGCAGCTTTCCAGAGATCAGATATATCTGTTCATAAATACACCATGTAAGTAGACACAAACATATTCTACAGTTGGAAAGAGAGGCAGGCAGAGAAACAGAGAGCAAGTGAGAAAAAAACCCCATGTTAACTATTGAGTCGGATCTCTCTATTCCAGGGGAAATCGAGGAACTGGCTGTGAAAGGAATAATGGCATATCACTCGTACTAACAAGATGCAAAGAATCATCTCTCTCCATTCAGTGCAGCAAGCTGTAGTCAACCGTTGAAGAAAGGCACAGAAACCACACCTATCAGCATCAGAATTCCCAACATAATCTGACACCGACTAAAAGTTTATCATCAGATATATCTTAATCTCAGCTGTACAAGTTCAGGTGGTAATATCTCGGGCCCTCTCAGAAGACTGATCATCTGATTTGCCATTATGACTGTGCAATTTAATGAAATGGTGCACACAAGGTAACTGCTACTTAGCAGTTTGCTCTCAAAGACAAAATATGAAATGTAGCTGCAGTTTTATACCAACTTATTATTAAAATGTGAAAAAAGTTTGCAATTCCAGGCATCACTGGGAAAAAAAAATTACAATGCTGTGTTTTCATACCCTAGCACACACATCCTTCACTTTCACATTAAACAGAAATCAGTTGCTCAAGGATTAGTAGCTCTGTAGAAAACTCTTGGCCTTTCTATGTTTCCAGTAGTCCAAAACCAGGAAGTTCTGCGATAAAACATAAAAACCTTCATATCTTTATGCCATTTGGTTAAAAAAACGTCCTGAGTTTGTTTAAAAAAAATGTTTGTGCAATTATTGAGATAAAAAGCTTCTCCCCAAAATGGAGTAAATCAGCTTGCTTCACGAGCATGTGAGACTTCTGTCACGCTGTTGCCTAGGACTGCGTCTAAAGGAGCCCGTTTTTTCCGTATGCTGCGTCCAGAAGCAATAAGATCAGCATATCCCCGCTGATGGGAGAAAGCGTAAGCAGAACGACGGCCAGATACCCCTCGGAGAAAAGCACTCTGCCTTCGCTTCCACTGCTGTTCTTCTGCCATGTATTTCTTACGGTGCTTTTGAATCTTCAAACATGCAAAGACAGATTAGTTTATGGATTACAAGGGAAAACAGCTCGTTTGCATTTGCTGTCTGGGGAAATAACCCGATACTTTTTTACATCCTTAAACCGCTCAAAAGGAGGCCTCACCTGTTTAAACTCGATTTTGTTAGAAACCAGAGCATACGCAGTAACACATCACCGTTCCAGGAAGACTTACTGTATTATTTTGAACTTCATTACTTTCATTTATCTTTACGTGTCTTTCATTGAAGTAGATTGAAGATACATAATTGAAAGTTGTTTCTGTATTCCCATGCTGACATTCCTTTAATATCTTTTTAAACAACACTACTGCAATTTTGACTATTTGCATACGCATATGCTATGTGCCAGCTCAAGGCAGAACAGAAACAAACCAAAACTGTCCACTATATTGTGACAGATAACAGTGGGACTGCAATGCGGCCCAAATAAAACCACAAGTCAGGCCATCAGTAGCTTCAAAGTAGGTTCTGGTGGTTTTACAAAGTCAAGTGCTCAGCCAAGACACACGATGAATTAGCCCATGCTGAACCATGTGCTGAGCCTGTACACGTACCTCTGCATCACACAGAAGCACACAAGGAAGACACTGGGAAGTAAGAACACATCACAGTGACACCCTGCTTTAGATGGCAAAGCGTCACAGCACCAGCTGTCGCCCAGCTAGAAGGCAGGCTCGGTCTGGCCTTTGGAGAGCCCTGCTGCCACCCTCCCTGGCCACGGGACCCGAGCCCCAGTCTCATGCAGTTCTCCATAGGGCACGCTCGCCTATTTATCTCTAATATTAGCACCAGTACCGACTCCTGAGAGTCAACACTTGCTAAATTAATGGCGATAACATTAAGACTTTACTCACTTTGTCACTTTCTGAAGGCCAAATTGTCATTGACAAGAAACGCTGTGCCACTACAGGAAGTAAGCAAACAGCAATCGATAAGATCATGGTCAGCCAGAGGTACGGTTGTCTCAGAGCATTTGGAGCAGTTCCTAGGAATAAAAAGAGCAAAAATTAGTTTGTGACATGATCAAGTAAACTAGTCATAAAATACAAATAAGATACTAAAAGCCACAGCTGCTTTCCTGAGGACCTCACATTCAGGTATTCTGTCACGTATCACAACATCAAGCTTTTGTTCAGAGACTCTACTATGAAGAGAGCATAGTAGGGAAGAATTTTATAAAGCACTTCTATTACAACGTATCCATATTCATGCCAAAGCCCTTTTAAGAGTTATGGGAGGCTGCAAGACAAACACTTGGCTGAGTTGCATGGCTTCTGTCCTGCTTTAAAACATGCAATGCAAGAAAAACTCCTCCTGGTATCATTGGTATGTACGTGGTCTAGAAAGCAAGCGATATTTAGTAGCCAAACACCCAATCTAATGGAACTTTCTGTCAAACTAAGTAGCAGCCACGTCTTTATAAACTTCTGAAATGCATATTCAGGAAGAAGAAAGATATAAAAGAAGTGTAAAATATTACTAAGGGTCAAAGAAAAACATTTATGTTAGAGGCAACTACCTTTTTTCAATTGGTTTCAACTTAAAAATGAGAACATAAAATTGAGGGGGTTTGTTATTTTGGGGGGGGATATTTAGATCCAAGGCAACATAAGAAAGATTTGTCACTAAGAAAATTAGGAAGCACAGTTTTCCTCAGGAAAAAAAATTACTAATGGCTGCTACTTACACCTTTCCAGACTTCCAGCAAAAACCCAAGGAGCTGCTGTAACTGCATTTGGCTCTGTCTTACTCTGGGCTTTTATCTTCCACCAATCAGTTAGAGCAACTTGGCAAACACATACCCTGCCAGATCATCACGTTCCCTTTACTTTATGCTGCCCCACCAATTCCCACCAGTTTTCATTTGCAGACTCCTACTGCTGGGCAACGTCAAGTTCCAGCTCATTTTCATTGAAAGAAAAGAAATACTCCAATAAAGCAACCTGGCCCCAAAGATAAACAAAACCCTTCCTTGGAAATTAATTAGTATTTAACATCATTTCCTTTCACAGGCACCAGGTTCATGCCATGACATTTTAGCCATAGTTCTGCTCAAGTTACAGAGCTGTGCCAAGACAGGAACAAGAAACGCAAAACACAAGGACTGACCTGTGAATTGAAAACCAGAAGGAAAGAGCACATGGATTCCAGCACTGTGGAAGTCAAATGTGATACCAAAGTAAAGTGCAATACTGCCAAATACTGAAAAAGCATTAACAAAAGTCCAGTAAGACGTATCCAAGCCAATCTGAAAGCAAACAAAAGCTCCAGATGAGTTTAATGAGTTTATTGACTGAGAATAATGTCAACTACTCTGAAGACTGACAGCGTTTTCGTCAAGTCATCTCTCATGCAGTTACACATCAGTCAGAGAGAGAACAACAACAGAGAAGGCAAGAAGGGAAAGCTTTTTTGCACATTGTTACAGTTTTAGTAGAAAAAATTTAGAAACATGACCAGAAAGTGTTTTCAGAGCAACAGAGATCAGGAAGCTAAGCTTACTTGCCTGAAAATTGACGACAAATATAAGAGAAGATGCTGCTGTGACGGCAAATGACTGATAATCTGAAGGTGCTTCTCCATCTTGTCCCATAGTTTTAAGGTAAGCTCCATACGGTATGAAGAAAATTATCAATGAAGTTATAGCTCCATGAAGCAAACTTAAAAAGAATTTCTTGTAGTTAAAAAGTAAATCTTTCTGTCCCAAAACATACAGCCTAGGGAACCGAAGACTCAATTTGTCACTCACATCCTTAATAAAGGAGGGAAAAAAAAAAAAAAAAAAGTTGCTGCAATTTCTTGTTCTCAGTGTGAGCATTGAAGAGTAAGAAGCTCAACTATACAATGTCCCAAAGGAAATGGTGGATTTCTTTTCCTTTTCGAACAGCAGTGTGGGCAGCGGGACTTTGCGCAGAGTAGCGCATGCAACTAGGAAGAACCAAGCCTGGAGGATGTCTCTCACAAAGCTATCGCATATCCCGTTTCCAGGCTTCTAATTTTTTAGCCCATTACTTGCAGAGACAAGAATGTCCACAGTTGCACAGCTCTTTACAGCTATGTATTGTGTCGGAGTCCTTTTCCTACACGGTCAATAGGCAGAAGATGGGGGCTATCATTGCGTGTCCTGACTTTAAGTCTCTAACAAATACTCAGGTGAGAGCTTAATTTGGTACTGAATTTATGTCTTAGCTTTTATCACAAAAGAAAGCAGAAACATTGATTTGCCTAATCAGCAGGTAAGCCTTGTATGGAAAAACAAGTGGAGAAGGCCAAAAGCATGTGTCCCACTGCATTAAAACAAATGCTGCACACCAAGACAGTCGTTTAAAATTGTGCAGTCCCTACATCTTCAGCTCAGAAGGGTAAGCAAGGAATATCTTTTCCATTAACAGAGCCGCCTGTTGCCACGCTGTGTGAATGATGTCATGGGATTTTTAACAAACATTAGCACTAAAGACCTCTGACCCGATTAACTTCGGCTATTTCAGTAACCCTTTGCTTATTGTCTCATTACCTCACACACGGGGAAGAGGAAAGTGTTTTTTAAAACCAAAAGCCCAAACAAAACCCCGAAAACGCCTTGTACGTAAAACAAAGCAACCAGTTTCAGTCTAATTAAAGACTTGATGTTAGATGCCTTTGGATTCATCTGTTGTTAACAACGTGGAGAATACCTGGTCAAGCAAGCCAACTAGCAGAACCGGGAGACTAGAATACAATACATTGTACAGCGTGATGAACCAGTCTTCATATACTGTCTGCAACAAGAGGAGGAATTTCAGTAGTTAATGGGTTATTTTTGATTACACACTTCCAATTCCTGACAAAATTCACATGTGCTCTACTACAGCATCAAATTACCCATTTCAGTGTTTCCCCAAAAGGTGAGCAGCACCCTAGCTCAAAGCTCTGTTGAAACTATTGTTAGCCTGTATTAAGCTGCCCCACTCCTTACAGACCACCAGTGTTACCTGAACTGGAACACTATCGAAGCTGAACACCTCACACTTCAGTGTCAGTCTGGTTTATAGCTGCACCTGTGACTGTGATGAGCACTTGGCATCTTGCATACAAGTTTGGGAACCTGGTTTCTTTTTATGTTCTTTTTTTGCTCTGTCCTAGGCATCCACAGTTTCCATCACAGCAAAGAGCATTATCCTCAGTCAGGGCCGCTTGTCCGTGACCGCTGCCCTGACCCTCCATGCTGGTCCATGCAATGACATCTGCCTGTATTGTGGTTATGCCCATGGAGATGCATCTCAATTCTTAAAGTCCTTTCAATACTATGTGAACTTCAAACACTGCCAGTTACAACAAGCACATTTCAAACCATTCTAGCCAGCAGTTCAAGATAAAAAACATTCCGAGTTTGGCTTCCTACTGATATAATACATGCACCATCTCACTAGGAATATCTTAAGTAGCAGGGTTGGGAAAGGTTTCCCAAACCACTGTGTAACAGTCTTTTCCTCCCCTCCTCCCTGTGCAATCATGATACTGACTTTAGTGCTCTGAAATCATAACCAACTGCTTAGTTTGTAACTAACTAGCTTAGTAGTTATCACCTGTTCTCCTGCAGAAATTATTGATGATAACTTCAGGTTCCCACCACTTCCCAGGTTAAGCCTTTGCTACTCTGCGCTGGCAAAAAAGAAGTTCTGCTTGTTAGTATTACACACGAGCATGCCTTCCTACCTGGGCAGAAAAGCCATTGAAGAATGAATACCAGATGTGGACTAGTGTAAAAGCAAAGTTTTTGTAGAAAAAATATCTCAGAAACTTGCACATCCTAATGTAAGACCATCGCCCGTGGACCAGCAGCAGTCTTTGGAGGTAGCGGAATTGCCCAAAAGAGTAGTCACTCGACATGACGGCTTGCATCCCTTCTTGGCCACTGATTCCAACTCCAATGTGGGCAGCTAAGTTAATGAAACAAACAGCACACACTATGTTGAACAAAGGGAGAGGAACAACATGACGAAGGGAAAAACCCCTACCAGTTCCTATTCTCTGCTTCTTCTCCCACCTCATTTTATTTCTGTATACAGCACAAAGGCTGCATTAAAGACAAACACAACCGTGCACAATCCCCTCCTTGCTCTGCTATTTACTGCTCATGTCTCCATCATCAGTTGGATTCTCTCTCAAGTCCTTGTTCCATCAGAATGGACCCTGGGAAATTTGGCCAAGGGAGAACTAAGTGATGAGACAGAGCAAGCAAACCCCTCAATGAACTGGCCAGGCAGTTTACAAATAACGCTCCTAACATAAACCATATCCCAGAAGTTTCTTTCTCAGTGGGATTTCTCAGGAAGCATTTTGAAGAGCATCAGCTGCAATACAGCACACCTAATGCCTCCAAGCAAGGGGCAGCTAAGTTATTGCTTTGTTCTTTATATTACACTTTTGTAACCCAAAACATGATAACAGATGTAATTCAAGTCCCTTCTCAGGGAATGTCTACAGAAAAAGCTACAATACCTCAGCAAAACCCACTAACCATTTCATAAAGGGCTTCCTCAAAAAGAGAAACAAGAGGCATAGAAGCTGACAAAACCCAAGTGGTGTTAGCGTGGGTAATGAAATACATGTTAGAGTCTTCTGAACAGCGAGCAATAGTGAAGAGATTGCAGAAGAATGCCCAGAAGACATCTTTCCTACGGAGAGAAGTTTTACAGCTGCCTTACTTTTAATCATGTTTACATCATTGGCACCGTCCCCAATAGCCAGAGTAATAGCTTTCTTGTATTTCTTCACAAGCTCGACCACCATGGCTTTCTGCTTTGGAGTCACTCGACAGCAGATCACAGCCCTGCATTCACAGGCCAAATCAACAAAGTTCTTCTGCTGCTGTTCTTTGTAAGCTTCAGCCCTTCTGCTCTTCTCAGTTTGCTTTTTTCCCTCTTCTGCCGTTCTGGGGAATTTCAGTTTAAGTTTCTTTTTCTTCTTTTTCTTCTCTAGCAGAATTTCATTCTGTGTAACAAAAATATTTTATGTTTCCTTCTACACAATTTCAAATCGCACTCCAAGTACTGCCTATACAACATACTTAACTTCATTATGCTCCCATCACCCATTTATAGCATTTTAATAAAATGCTCGTGCAGAGGAGTGAACAAAGAGCTGCGGAAACAATGAAAAGAATGTACTTGGTAGTGTTAACAAAAGCAAGATGCTTGTACTTAGTGTCACAGCACTTCTTGCAGAGTTCAAAGGAATATTTCTTCTGATGGGAACTAATTTACTTTTGAAAACATTCTGGTATTTAAACTTCCCTCTCTCCTATTTCTCCATCTCCTAAAAGAAGCACAACTGTGCCCAACACACGTGGAAGTGTCCTATAAATACCTGGGTTAGGTCTGGGGCAGTTCAGCTGGAGTAGGGGGTGAGAGATCTGCAATTTTACCTGATGCTCCTGCTAGATGACCTTTAGGCATCCCCTGCCTGCTTCCTATGCCTCATACTCAGATGTACATTTCTTTATACAAAATAAAGGTTTAGGGCTGGAACGCTAAAACATGGCAGATGGTCCTTAGCTCTTCACTAGGCTTTCTCCTTTACAGGTGTCTGTACGAGCAGTCTGCCATCAGGGTGGGTAATAGTCACTGAATTACTGCTAGTCACCTCTCTGCTAAAAGCTCTTTTCTGCTTTCTAAGCTCCTGTGAGAGCACTATATTGCAGGACTGAGCAGGAAGCTTGTCTTTTGTTTCTACCCTTTCACTCCTATCTCTCATTTCAAGCATGATTTCTGTGCCTATACTGAAGCCATGCATCCTGTCATGCTGGCAGTATCTCCTCATTTTTTTTTTCCATTAGACCAGAATCCTCATGAAGAATAAACATGCTGAAAATCAGACTGCGCTTTTGCAGGGGCTTGAATTTACTTTGATGGCTTCCACGGTGATCTGAAAGGCCCAAGACATTCCTTATTTTATTGGACACTATTTTCAACTTTCAAAACCAACAATATTTCTGAACGTAAATATCAAACAGATGTGTTCAACTGGCGGCACAATAGCCAAAGAATTTTTCATTGATTGGTTTAGCAAATCAGACAAATGAACAGAGTCCTCAGTGAAGGGCAGCGTGACTTAGTGGTACCCCCAAAATCTCAAATACACAGGAAAATGTCTTTTGAACATACCAACCAGGAGCCAGTGATTATTAAAGCACGATCTCTACTACCCTGGAAGAAAGGCTCGTTCATTCTGAGAGAGGCATGTGTACTTGATCCAGCTCTGTTCCTCTGGTTTTCCAACCTAGTTTGAAGAAGAGCACTGGAAAGAGAGGTGGTGGATACCATTAAGAAAAATCAAGGGTAAACTTTAAGCTAGATCAGTGTCAGACTGAAAATCTGCAAGAAAGAAACGCAATACATACTACAAGGACTTTTTTGCCATATATTAGTTGATGTTCTAAGCAGTACTAGAGCAACAGTGAAAAGAGCATCACACTGATTTCATATCCTTGCTGTTTTGCAAATAAGGAAAAATTCAGAAAAACGAGTCAGGAGTAAGTGTGACACCGTTACAATGTCCTGGTTCTTCTCCCGGCCTCACATTGTTTTTCCTTGGGTCTAACCATTTTGACAAATTCATTATGACTAAGCGCTGAATACCTTGTGATCCATTGTGTTTTTATAGCATAGGTCTGTACCACATACAGGAGCACAGGACAAGGTGAAAGACAAGCTGGGGTAATGCTGGAGTTCAGGGACAGGTAGCAAGAGCAAAACCTGGCAACTACTCAAGATTTGTACCAGGGAGACCTGCTTAGCCCACACCAGGTGGGCTCCAGACTTGTCTGAACTACAGGACATATTTAGTATCAACAGTTGTTGACTTAGAACGTACAACCTCCTGCAAATAGGATAACACCACCTCTACCCACGTTTAAGAGGTTGCCTTGTAAAATTACAATTCCATAAAAAGCAAAAGAAACAGACAATGTACAGCTGAACAACTGCCAGGAAATACTGTTCACTCACTGAAGAGTCACTGTGGGACGAACCAATTTACTGTTGGGTTAATTTAAAAAATGGAATGTTTTTAATTCCCACAAAAGAAATCATTGTGCTTTTCACTTGCCTGATATCTTCTCCATAGCAGATTGTTGTTTCATCTGTTAAGAGTTCACAAGAAAATCCAATATTTTCAGCAGTTTCTACAATAAAAAATGAGAGGAAAGTATTTACTTAAAGTTCTGTCATGAGTTGGGAGCAGCCAGAAGTACCTGAAGTCCTTTTAAGTAATTTCTGAAGTTATGTTTCAGTATGAGAAGTTCTCTTTCGTTACCACAATTTGGATGAACAGCGTGAGGGCTGGATGGATAAATCATCCATAGCACAGAGAAGCTGGGGGAATGCTTGTTAATTATGTGTCATACAACAGCTGGGTGGCAATGAAGGCACAGTGGGCAATAGATTTAAAGTCAATAACCGGGAATTATATTTCCTATGAAACGTTTCCTATGAAGTGTACATTACTGTGGTGGAATGCATTGTCACAAGATGTTTTGAATGCAAAAACTCTTAGTGACCTGGAAAAGTCTATCAGCCAATTCATGGAAGGAAGATCTACCAGGGCCTATTTAACTTGATGGTGGAGATGCTGTCTCCATGTCAGAGAGCCATCACACCAAAAGCATTGCAAGAATCGACCACAGGGTATGCCATCTTGCTCTGTCCTTACTCTGGATTCCTTGAACCACGGCTGCTGCCAGCGTCAAGAGGGATGCTGGTCTGGATGCACCTCCATCCAGGCTGTAGTACAGCCATTCTTCCTTAAAAATTGAATGCCATTTTTTGAACTGACTTAACAAAATGTGTTGACGGACCGCAGACTAGCAACTACCAGAAGAAAAGCAAATCAGTCTCTGTCAGCAGCACTGGCAATTCTTTGAAAAGCAAATTTGCAGTGTAAAAAGACAAGTTTTGGTACCTGCCCTCAGAGCCAAGCAAGCCTGATGTTAAAAGCAAGATGTCCTGCATTTGCTTTGCATTGGGAAAAGCAGTAGCTGGATATTTCCTTATAGAAGACAGTCACAACATCAGTCATCTAGGCTAATCCGTAACAGAAGTTACACAGAAGCCCATCCAGTAACTCTGGACTGGGAACAGCTGGGATGAAATTCTGCATGTTGTAGAAATTCCTCTAGTTTTGATTTCAATGGACTTTCATACTAAGCTTTTCTAGAAACATATGCTTTATTTCTAGTCTGCATTTGTCCCAGTTTATCTTCTAGCCCTTATCCTGTTCTTACTAGCTCTTTGGCTGTACGTAAACCCACCTTTTTTGTCACCAGTAAGCACCCAGATTTTAATGTCTGCTTTTGAAAGTCTGGAAATAGTTTCTGGAACTCCATCCTGTAGTTTGTCTTCAATTGCCGTTGCACCAACCAGCTGGAAGATATTTGAAACACAGGTATTTAGTAGTATAAACGTGTAGAAAATGGATTTATTTTCAGTAGAGAATGAAACTGTTCTGGGTATGTATTCAAGCCAAGGTACAGCTCAAGCAAAGAATTCAGTAAAGACAAACTCTTGCATATAGAACTGACCACACTGAAATACATGTACTGGAATACATTTCCCTTCATCCTATTAAACTCTAAAATTTAGCGTAGCTCTAAAGCCAATAAAAGACTGAAAAGATCTAAATCAAAATACCCTAATAAACAAGCACAATTTATTTGCAAAAAGATCTGTTTCTTCTTATATAAGAATAATAAAAGTACACTAAAAATTTAAAGCTTGACTTACAATCAAGTTTTTTTCTATTTCCTCATATACTTTGTCCAGAGCTTCATCACGATTAGTTGTAACTACACTGGCCTCCACAAACTTTTTATTCCATGCTTCAAATTCATCATGATTAATGTCTCTATAGCACAGGCAGAGTGTCCTGAGAGTTTCACTTGCAAAAATCTGAAAAATGATTGAAAAAAAACACAGCCACAAAACAAAACTCTTCAGTCGCCATCTGATCGTAGACGTTAAGATCATAAGCATTTGCTAAGTCTGATAAAACAAATCTGACTGCGCAGTTAGTCCTGGGTATTTCAGAAATGGCAAAAATTAAATTATAGTTGACAAAGCAGTCTGAACTGAAAGACTGAAGAGGTGACAAATAGGACAGAATGTAGTGATCTGGAATACGGATAACTGAAAAAAAAGCATGTAGCCAAAATTTAAGTTCACTTCTCATGAAAAGACAATGAATGCATATTTAAGAACGTGCATGAAAACTTATATTGCTTTGATTATTTCTCAGGTTTGGGATGACTTGTAGAATCAATTATAGGTCTGCATTTGTTTTAATAGCTTAGGAAAAGGACATTAATATAATTATAGTCTGAAATGAACAATTTTTAATTTTAAAACAGTATATAAAAATACAAACGTACACTTAGTGCTTCTTCGGTAGCTTCTCTCTTTAGATTCCTTGGGTGCAACCGTTCATAAATTACTGTATCAGCCCCCTTACAATATAGCCTGATATTTCCACCTGGTTCTCTTACTGTGGAGTAAAATATGAGAGATTGGACAAAATGTTAGAGCACATTTAAATAAAGGAATAGTTTCAGATTAGATTTTTCAGTCTACTGCTGTTAACTACCAAAACTACAAGATCATGTTTCTTCTTCATCACCTCTAATATCGTTCAATTAGGTAACTTGGTTGACAAGTACATTTCCTCTTCTTTCCCATGACAGGAGAGAATATTTAAACTCCCAAGGATTACATTTTTGATAATGGTTCATATAGCATTAACATCTCACTTGCCCACAGGAGCTGGGCAGAGACATACGCTAGAGACATGACACACCTTAATTGTAGTCTTAAAAACAACAGAGCTCTGATTCAAGACTGACTTATTTAAAGATAGTTGAAATTAAAACTAAAGAGCTATATAAATACCTTAACCTCCATACCTAGTGTTCCAGTAGCTAGAGGAACATATAACTTGCTTGTTCTCTAGGGAAAAAGGGGAACAACTCATCTTCGCAGCATTTCTTCAAGCTTCTACTGAAGGGACCTAAGATTGTCTTCAGTAGAGGCCACATCTGAACACCAGGACTGTGTAGCGGACACATTTGCACCTAATTACAAAGCCTCTCTTTTGCTATACAGAGCTGTGTGGACTATCACAGGACCATGTGTTACACAGCTGTAATTCCTGAATTCAACTTCCCTTGCACGTACTTTTTCACCTATGAAATATAAGTGACCTTTTCTATAAAGTTTGGTTGTGATCAGCTTACCAATGACAGACATCCGTTTTCTATCACTGTTGAAATCCAAGATAGCAAGGACATCGTAAGTTCTTTCAACCCCCATTTCACTTATAGTGATGGTATTTTGTGTTCGTGAAAGAAAAACATAGCCAAAGTTTCTGGCCGCCATAACCAGGGCCCCTTCATCTGGGGAAGCTGCCTGGTAATTGAGCTGACCTGTATCATTGAAACAGTGAAAAGAAGAGAAAGCCAGGATATATCTGAGCATTACAGAGGCACTCGGTCACCAGAGCTAAAAAATTCACCCCCATTCTTTAGCACACTTGAGAGCTGGACAGGCCAAGCCACATCCTTTCCTTTTCTGAAGTGAGGTCAAACACACGGCTGCAGCACCTGAGAGCAGAGTGCACAGAGGAGAGGGACTAGGGACCCCCTCCTTTTTATTACGTGTACTTTCCAAACAGGGTAAGTCACTGAACCCTCTTCCCTCCAGGTACAAAAGCAAAAACTTTAACTTCTCCACCTCAAAGCAGATATAACTTAAATATTTCAAGTCCTCAATACATTCATTTAAGTATTTTCAAAGGAAGCTCTATAAGACAAATCCTTGGCCACAGACACCAATACAATGTAGTGGAAACAACCCCAAAAACACTAGTAGGAAAAGCAAGAAAGGAGAGGAGACGGCCAATATCACAAAGATAGGAGTAAGGCAATATCACTCTTTGATGTTTTAACTGAATCTTCCCACCTTATTTTTCACATACATGAATTCTTCAAGAGCCATTCACCTCTAAATTTAGTTTCTGTCCCATTTTTGTTATTCATTTTGGTTATTTGCTGCCAATACTCTTAGGACAGACACAGGTGATTTGCGTATGTCTATGGGGCTGTGCTTCAAGGAGTAAGAGCACAAAACCCTCATGCTGAAAACACTTGGTTCTCCACACTGAAAACAAGTATCCAAGTGTCTTTGTACTTCCACATATGGATGTGGAACCAGAGGCTATGCTAGTGTCATTATCATTTTATATGAGGTTTATGCTTTTGAGATTTTAAAGATGTATTTGAACAGAGAGAAGACCCGTAACATGAAAACACAAGACCTCTGTATAAACTGTTCCCTTACCTTTCTAAATCTGCTGTTATTTAAGATGCCCATTTGCCATCCGCACTGTCATAGCGACAGTCCTCCTTCCATAAAGGGTCAGATAAGTTCAGCACAGGGAATAGCACCAGCTCTTGCTTTTGTTTAATTTAAAAGAGCAGCCTAGCACTCCTTCTGAATTATGGGATCCACATTAGTTTTGGACCTCTCCCTTGTGCGACTGGATTTGAATTATTGTTTTCCCTTACACAAGAAAAAAAAACAAACCCAAAAACCCACACAAAACATACTCACCATCAGAAGTGTCAACCATGACTGTGTGACAAATAGCAAGCAGAAAAAAGAACTTTTGAATTTCTGGCTCTTTTCCAGATTTTATTTTCTCTATCAGATAGTGATCATAGAATGAGAACTTTTCATCTGCATACATGTTCCAGCTGAAATCCACCTGCTGCTTAAAAAACAGAAAAAGAGAGGGGTTGAATGATCTCATCTGCAACTGCTTTGTGCCTGCCTGAATCTCTTCATTCTTTTGCAAGGGAACGTCCCCTGTTCTACAGATCGTAGGGGCTTCAGCGCCAGATTGGACTGACCTACCTCTGGGTGGCTCTGAAGCTGCCCTGCTCCATCCCGGCAGTCCCCTGCAATGCAAGCACTATCAGTTAGAAGGCACAGGACAGAATAACAAAGTTTTTACGACTCATTCACTAAGTAAAAAATACATAGGGTATCTACCACACTAGAATAGCTCAGATTTTTAAAAAAGAGAATTCTTTCACAGCCACAGTACCTTTGTATACTAGTGACAGGAAAGCAAATGTAAGAAAAAAAGCATGTGGTGGAATTGTCATAAAACATCCATGTTGGTGTAACACAGCTTTCACTGTCAGAAGTTCCTAATCTCTCTTCAGCGGCAGGTTGTTTAAAAAGCACATGGCGTTAGCACACTGCATTCTTCATTGTTTGAACTGACCGAATAATACTTTTAGAGCACATATGCTGCAGATTCCAAATATTGAAATCCAGACAAGATTGGAAATGGAAGTAACTACACTGAAATTAAAAACTGCTGTTCTTATTAAATTTTCTTATTTGTTTCTAGACTAATTTTGTCCCTGAAGTGTCTCTACCAAAAGTAAAGCATTCTGTGAATTACTCATTTCTGACTTTTCTGCTGGGAAGTTTCCATCAGGTCCATCAGTTTCCCCCTTTTAAAGGGAAGAAACGGTGGGAAAACCCCAACAATTCTCTTTTACTGGAGCTTTACTCAATGCCAGGGCTAGATTGTGGAAGTTCAGTTGAAACTAAAAAGACTTGTATGCACCTGATTTCAAACAAGCATTAAAATTCCTAGTCATCTGTATAGACTGCTCAGAGGCTGCCAGCTGAGCTATGCAGAGACTGGCAGGGTCTTCCCCACGTGCTCCTGTCACAGCCCAGAGCTCCTGTGCTGGCCGTGGTTCTCACTGCAGGGCGCAGCAGTGTGGCACAGACTTACCGTATCTTTGGCCATTTATACAACATTTTTTAAACGTCATGATGTTCTGTGTAAGCGTTCCCGTCTTATCGGAGAAGATGTAGTGGATCTGCCCCAGCTGCTCGTTCAGTGTGGTGGTTCTGGCCTTCGCAGCCGTGTCCTTCTCAGGGTAATACATTTGCAGGTCCCAGTTTATAAAATAGCTTTGGCCCAAACGAATAACTTCGACGCTAAATGAAATAAAATTGAAATTCTCACTCCCAGCAGCATCTCATGTTTCAAAATAACGACATATTATCAGATACAGCGGACTCTGACTATTTTCCAGGACTCAAATTGCTTATATAGCCCAGCAGCTTAAGACAAAACAATTACATTTACCAGCATTTACAGAGCACTATCACCCCTACACAGGCCACTCAAACTGATGTCAGACCACACAGCTCAGCTTCAACAACACTGCAGTAACTGGGGAAAAGCCTCTATGGCCTCATCAAGCCAGAAGTATCAATGGTGCTGCTCCTATAACACATAGAAATCCCACTAGGGAATAGCATTTTAAGTACAATTTGGAGAAGAGCAGGTAGGAGGCCGGATGACTTCAAATATGTTTGACAAACAGGTTTGTCAAAGGCAAAATTATTCCTACTTCATGGAGTAGTAAGGGCTCTCTTTTGAAAATAAATCTGGAAAATATGATTTTTCCATTTTAATTTTTTTTTTCCAAGTAGTTTCCTTCATGCACTGTGACTGCAGAATTAGACTGAGAAGTTAAATACTAGCGAAGTTAAATACTAGCAGGATCAAGTCTCCAATTTTGTCAAAGATCATTGCTTGGGATAATTTTTTCCTTCATCAAAGTATAGAGCAGATATCAAGCTTTTCTGACAGTATTAAGCATATTTTTAAATTCTGAGTCAAAGATCCTTAAGTGAGGATTTTATATGAAAGCAATACAGATCACTTCCTCGTAGAATCTCAGTGAAGAGCGTGAGTGTACCCAATGTCTTTCCAGTAAGACAGAGGATTAATGTGCTTTCCTGTCCAACGTGAAGCTGCATTTGTTACCACCAACGTGAAATTAAGTCCATTCACCATTAATCCACAAGTTAAGTAATTCAACCCTATCTCCAGTTCAGCTATTAAAGGCCAAGGTATTTACCTACCTCACATAGAGGGAAATGGGAACCATGGTGTTCAGAACAATGATATATCCCCAAAAGTTAAGAAAGCCACGATATGGAGGACTGAAGTCTTGTGCATCATAGAGGTACCAAGATGAATTGCCAATCTGCTGCTCCCAGTAAGTGTGTCCAATGGCAAGGCCAGCCGACAGCAGGATGAGGACGACAAAAATCTATAGCATACAAAGAGAGGCCTGTGACACTTCAGAAACATTTCCTCGACTTAAATCCCACATCTCTGTGTTCAAAATACATTATTACATGTATTTGTAAGTAAGACGAAGGGGAGCAAACCTTTCCCACAAAATGGTCTCTTCAAATAATCTGGGCTGTAATTTTAGTCTATTCCCTAAACATCATTTTCATGTTTTTACATCTAATTAAGCAGGCAAAGAATAGGGTACATGAACATGCTCGGAGCAGGGGCAGAACCACAGTTGCACTGAGTTAAGTGCCTCTGCCTGCCACAGGCCAGCTCCTCTCTGCTCTTTCCCCATCCCAGGGAATCACACTCAGTAGAATGCGGGTTGTAGGACAGCAAGCATTCCTCATACACACACCCCAAGGGTGCTGACCAAGGACAAAAACCATGGGTGTTGAACCCTTCAGGCTGAACGGACCTCTGGACCAGGGTCCCTCAGGTCTCTGCCCAACAGTTCGGTGCAGACAAACAGAATCACCTGCAACACTGGGTTTGAAGCATTTTTCTGCACTGTGTAGGCTGCCCTACACCTGCAGTTTAGGGGCACAGATTCTGCCAAGAGCGAGGCACCTTTTTAGATTCCCTCCTCCTTTATCCCAATTCATCAGCTCAAAACAAAGTAGAAACATACTTATTACACCAAAACAAAAAAAAAAGTTTCTTAAATCTGCAGTCACTCTATTCACTTTAAATGAACTCAAACATCTGAATTTAAAACAAAAAGGCTTACAGTATAAACCATGTAATTCATAAGGGAATCAATTTTTGTCCTTTTAAATCTCGTCTTTCCACTATTTTTCATTATTTTTGTATCAGCACCTAAAAATAAAGAAAAAAAAAAAGGAAAGATACAATACGCAAACAGTGCTAGCATTACTATTTTACAAAACTGGGACATAAGGTACAGTCAATGTTTACAAGATAAAGATGTCACTTCACTCTATAGGGCATGCTTTTAATTGGTAAATGTTACACATGTTCAATTCATAAATACCTGCAAATACGACCACTCCATGGCAGAAGTCTGTATTCCTGATTTTACATCCACGTAATAAAATCTTATCAGCATCCAGTGAATAACTCATGTTTCTCCAGAATAATGTTCCTGTAAACTTATCCAGCCGGTTATTAGGTTCTTCACATTCAATCAGACCTAAAAAATTTGGAGGAGAATACATTTAATATGCAACAGTTAAATAAAAATGCATTGATTCGTACCCACCATACAAGTAGTTTTACTTCATGAGGTTGTTTTTTTGAGCAAACGAGTGTTCTGAACAAAAAATTTCTTTGAAATTTAGGGTGTACAAATACTCAGTGCTGTATTGCTGATATTTTAAATATGGTATCTTAGGGTAGTATTTTGCTTTCCAGATTGAAATAGTAGGACAAATTAATTTCTGCACAAAGACCAGTACACACAGCATTTACAGCCAAATAGGGCACTTTTTATCCACGTTTCCTTTTAATATTTCTCAAGTTTCAACAAATGCCTGCCTACAAGAGCGTTTGTCTCTCTGGATCTTACACTCTAGCATGAACGTAGTGTTCAGTTCATTTTGCCACTGAAGACTTACTAGCAATGATCCCACGAGGGGAAGACAACCTGCATGCAATATGTTGCTACAGATACATATTGCCACTGTGCATTGTTACGCTGCGCAGATGCCTGAATATTACAGCTGAAAAAGCGACATTTTACTTTTGACTCTTAGGACTTGCCCTAGTCCCACTGCCTACTTTATCACTGGCACTTGATGCTATATATTTGCATTTCCAACCCCAAAATTGAGTTTATCCTAAAATTTTGGTTTGTGATGCAGCTACCATTATCAAAACTATGTTTCAGAAATAAATAAATAAATGTAAATGTCAGCATAACTGCCGATTGCTATAGAGAAGCACAGAATGGCAGTTTCAGGCCAAAACACTGCTGTCTCTAGCCCTCAACCCTGTCTCTCATCAAGACTGGTGGATGTGCAAGGAAGAGTAAAATTACAGGTGCAGGCCACTGAAATGCTTTCACAGTCTCACAGCAAGTCGCAGCCAGCAGATCTCCCAAACCAGAGCCGATGTCTTTGTGGGCTCTCCTTCCATTTAAATTTGCTCAAGAGATGTTCTTTGAAAGCACAAACTTTTTACATCCACAACATCCTTTGGCAAAGTGTGAATTTTAGCTTAACTACGTATTGTGCGGAAAACCGTCTCACTTCTGTTTATTTTGATTTTGGCAGTTGCTCGTTTCACTTTGTGTTCCTCGGTTCTCATACTGGAGGAAACCAGAAACAGTCCCTACTTGCTTACTTCTCCATGTCAGTCTGTTGTAAGTCTTTTTGTCTTTTTTGGTTTTGTCCTTTTTGGTTTAAGCATTTGCAATTTTAGGATTGCTAAAAAATTCAGCTTGAGATAAAACCCTGTGCCAGATCTCCATAAGAGATGGGATTCCTGACCTTCAAGTTTCCACAACATGCACAGAAAGCAGCTAGATCATAACGATAAATATGAAAAGGACAATAGAAGATATTTTCCATATCCAATCCCAATAGCAACCATACTTTTTTCCAAAGAAAACAGGCAGACAAACACTAATAAAGGCCCCCATCATCTCTACTTAGCATGCTGTAGCTCATTCATGGCAAAAGTCTTATCTTCAGACAGACTACATTTTGCTCAGCAGCACAGTTTCCTTTGTGCAACTTGCCTACACTGCCTCATGACAAAAGCCAAGAAGCTACTAACTCCAGAATCACAAGCACCACTGGCAACACTTCCATTACTACCCATGTTTTATTCACTTGTACTGTAAACTGCCTGAGCAACATCTGAAATAATGGAAAGAATATAACTGTACAAACCATTAAAGTCTGCCATCGCACTTTCTTCTTGAAGGTATCTGTGTGTTACCTCAAGTGCCATTTTGAATTTTAAGTTAGTCTCACTAAGAAGAAAGGATAAAAAGGTCATTTTATTAAAAACATGGATATAGGAAAGAAGCTTGAACAAAATTAAATTAAGCAAATCAATATGCCATAGGTACCAAGCTCCTACTTTGAAGCAATGGCAAAGCCATGCATTTGCATGGATATGAAGCAGTCATGAACCACATGACTAGTTCTTACACTGGCTACTTTTCTTCACAAGTGAAATCTTACCCTTTACCTCTGTTCACTGTAGATAAGTTAAGCTTCTCAGAATCATTGTTTTACTAATGCAATAATTAAGTTTGAAGTAACAGTTATTTGAAAGCAATAAATAACTGTTACCATTAAAAGCTCCAACAGAGAACAAACCTTTAGCAACACAAAAAGATCCTTGTTTTGTATGATGTTATAAGTCATCATTTTTAAGATTACTAAAGGTTGAGTGAGGAATGCACTGCTCATTTGGAAAAAATAACATCTCACCTTATTAGGTAAAATCCGTATGATTACAGACTTCTCTAAAGAATTCAGCACTAGCTTTTCTGACAACATGAATTAAAACAACATTTAGACTGTAAGATTTATGCTATCTAAGCAGTTTCTATGAAAAACTTCCACAGAAAAATATGTACTTTTGTTTTTCCACTGACAGAGAATAAGAAAAGTTTAAAAAAGTTCAAGAAAGTTTAAAATCATAGGAAAGTCCAGGTTGGAAGAGACCTCTGGTAATCAACAGCCCAACCTCCTGTTGGAAGCAGGATGTTAGATGAGGTTACCCAGGGCCCTGTCAAGCCAAGTCTTGACTGTTTCCAGTGAAAGAAATTCCACCACTCCTCTGGGCAACCTATTCCAATGGCAAAAATTATCCAACATGAGAACAATTACTCTTGAATACAGGCAGAATTTCTTCTGGAGCTACTTATATCCATTGCTTCTTGTCTTGTCAATGTGCATCCTTGGGAAGAGAGTATCTTCTCTGTAACTATCTTTGAGACACTGGAAGACTGATTAAATCACACTTCTCATATCCAGGCTGAATAAATCCAAATCCTTCACCCTTTCTTCATATACCATGTTCTCCAACACTTCAGACGTCTTTGTGTCACTCCACAAAGTGGACCTCACCAATTTTTTAATGATCCTTGAATTGTGGCAATGAAAAATTAGACACAGTTTTCCAGGTATGGCCTAACAAGTGCCAAGTAGATAGAGTCTGAAATACGGACTTCTTGCTCTTTTATCAGTAAACCAAAATTAAATCCAAGAAATCCTTAAATAGAGCCTTACCCATCTAGTTCAGCTGTCTCTACATAGCAGAGACTGTTTGGTTCTGAGCTGGATAGCAGCAAAATATCAGCCTAGAAAAACAAATAAATAAGCATAAAATAAATCCAAGTCAAGATTCATACAGAACTCTGTAGAAACATAAAACAAATATATCTAAAGCACTTACAGGAACGAAAGTATTTTTCTTCAGACGAATGATATCACCAACTTTAATATCTTTCCATTTTGTGTTTTTGAACCTAATATCAAGATAGTTTAATAATTATTAGTATTTAATCTAGAACACTGTGCACTCTATAAATCTTGAAATTTTGAACTTTACTTGGTAAAAAAACATTACATCTTGGTAAGGTGTGTTTTTTGTTTTTGGAAACTGCAAGTTAGTTGGGGGTCTATAACTCAGAAGTCAACCTACCTCTTCTCTTATCTCTTACCTATATAGGAATTTCTGTCCTTCTCTCTAAAGACATTGCTCTTAGCACAGACTTAGTGCCACAGAATTAAGTTTAAATTACTCTTTTGGGCAATTCTCTTCCGTTTTCAATTACATTTTCACACAGACATGTGGAACAGTAGAGAACAAAAAGCTGAACTTTGCCTATCATCTATGGTTTAAGATCTGTGATGAAACTTCATAACAAGGCAACAAACATTACTTATAAAGTTAAGAAGGGAACAGTACAAACCTTCCACCCCTGATGACTTCGCATGTCCTGTTATTAACCTCGTTGTCCATCCTGTGACGAGTCTGAAAAACAGGAGTAGAGAATGTACTCCCTACTGTGTATCACAATTAAAGAAATGAACAACACTGGGGTTTTTTTGCTTTTAATACTAATAAAACATGTTTCTTACAATATCATCCACTAGGTCTTTGACTGCAGTTATTCCCAGCACCAAGAGTAAGGGCACCAGTGTTGTATACCATGACAGGGTAGTTATTTGGGGAATCGACTACAAAAGACAAATAAAATCAGTTCAGTACAGGATTATCAATCAAGCTCAATTCAGAGACATTTAATACTGATCTGACTTAACATAAGAAAGAAAACCAACACATCGGAGAGGATTTTAAGTCAGGTTGAGAAGATGAACAAAACTCTCAGGGGAGAGTTTGACTGTGCTGCCCTACCTCAGCGTCGGCTTCTCTGTAACAGTTGTTGCTGCTCGTATTTTCTGTTGGAGCTTCTGATTCGAGCGGAACGTAAGGCCATCATGTTTTACAGAGCAAAAGAAACATTTTTTTTTCCCAAAAAATTAATGAACTCTGCAACTAGCTCATCCTAGAAAGCTAGCGTAGGTTTTTCCAGATTTCTGTTAAGATGGGCTTAGTTTCTGTAGTAGTTCCTGTACAGTCCCTTACAAAGTACCCTGCGGTTTCCTGACAGGATGGCACTGAACTGTGTCATAAGTGTTATTCAGCTCAGTAGATTAGCACCCCAAATTCACTTCACAGTTAGCATACTCTCTGTCTTTCTTACCTGCAAAATGAGAAGAACGAGGAAATAGAAGTTGGCTGCTCTTTTGAACTGTTCAAACAGATTCAGTGGTAAAAAAGTGATAGGGTTGTACTTGTATGTCTTAATTGCATTTCCCTGTTGAAGAAAACCAAATGTCATTCACAACAGCAGATTCTTCTTACATTACAAATGTACAATGCATATTTTTAAGTAAAGCATTTTACTAGTGAGATCTTTCCTATGAACTTTGTTAGGGTCGTACCTTTCCTCAACAGTTTAACATGGGTCACCGTCTTAATGAAATAAGGCAAAAAAAGGTCTGTTTCACTGACATTAACATACCCCAATAAGCATCTCAGACTGAAGCTTTAGCTACACCGAGGACTACAGAGCATTGCACAGTCACAGTGTGGAAAGGTTACAGCCTCTCCCCAGGTAAACGACACAGTGCACATGGCACTGACAGATAAGCACAGAGAAGGGGAGGAAACTTCAGTGCTCTCTTCCTCCTAAGCAATCTTCTCTGTAATGCCTTTCAACATTATTCGCAAAATACACTATATCACTATTAGGGATATAACTGGTCTCAGGTATCAAACTACAAATAATGAATCCAGATACAAAGGACTATTAATTAGACTTATTCAGGAGGGACAATGTCAGATCCAGCAACAGTTAACTCTCACAAGTGGCAGTCCCTACCTAGGCCAAGCATGAATAATTTCCATTTGAATAGCTTCAGTTGTAGCAGTTTTACTATTAAATGTTTACACTTTGCATGAGATAATCCAAACTGCTTCAAGTCTGCAAGGCAGGTATCTCAGCAGGTACAAGGGAACCACATGAGCCGATGCATCGCAGATAAAGCCAGACAGTCCACGTGAAACCCTGCGGTCCAAGCCTTTGTCACTCGCAACCAGCACCACATACAACCACCATAGCTTTATTACTTTGAAAAGTTAAAAAATTAGGAACAGGAAAAAAAAATTCAACCTTTTGTCTTGATAAATGAGATTAAAATGTCACCTTTATCATAGTTAGGTGGATTTAGAATGACACTGTTTACATCACTGGATACTCCCAAATGTCTATTTTTAAGACTATTCCAGTCTAACTTAATGAGGACATTGATTAATACTACACTGAGACTTCGTCTATGAAAGAGCACACCTACGCAGACGTTTGCAACAGCTGTAGTTGAGCATATAAAACTTGGAATTTGGACTGAGGACACCCGGCTTCTAATTATATCATCTTAAACAAGTATCATGATATCTTGGTTTTCCATTCACAAGCCCACAACCAGTTATACTTCCCCACCTTTGATGGAAATCCTAAGGAAGTGTTAATTGTGGCTTTTACACTAATCAGCAGTGGTTGGAAATATCTTACTGAGATTAAGAAAGTATTCACTCTGACAAGTATTATTAGCACATAATTGAGATAAAGAAAACTTACCGCATATTTGCTTTTTTTGAAGCACAGAAATACTGTTCTCTTAAACTGGGGCTGTTCGTAGAAGCGTTCATCGTTTGCTTTCACTTGCCAGCTGCAGTCTGCAAGAGACAAGGCAAAGGGGTCAACACCTGGTTGTTATAAACATGAGGGAACAAATCTGCCAGTTTCAGGCTTTCTCTCACATGCCATCTTTTAAAGGTACTTCCAACTGAAACAAGGCGGGTACCTGCTTTTTAGCACTAGTGTAAAAAAGGTTTTCAGGAAGTTTCTTGTCTATGTCTGTCTTAACAATTAAAATATAATCTGAGATAGCAAGAAGTGGTGATTAACAATTTGGAAGTTCTACAAGATTTGGAAAACCTACCAGAGCAATATTTATTCATGCTAAATTCTCATCTTTCCCTTCTTTTGGTTTGCTTTTATTATACCTGTGAAGCACTAAGCACCCAAAACAGGGTTTCTCAGTCTTTCTAGAAATGAAAATGTCCACTCAACTTTTGAAAACAATTATTTCATATGACCATACTGTGCAATGGTTTTCAATTAAAACCATTAAAAGAAATGTAAAAATCCAAAGTGCTCATTTTATTTCTTCAGCCATCAATTGTTTGATCGCTTGAAAACTCAGGAATATTAATTGCATTTTGCAGTAAAATTTAACAAAACTAAACAAGTGCTGTCTGCAACAGCTTTCTGAAGTTTTGGACCACAAGATGATAAAATGGCTTACAAAGCAGCTGAGCAATCTTGCCTCCTTCCATCACCTTCAGTATTTAGCATCTACAACCTGACTTGACATACAGCCTCCCTATAGAAAAGGTTTCTGGAGGACTTGCTAACAAACCATCTGTCTCCACCTTAAGATCCCTATCATTAATTTAGACCCTACAAAGTCCATCTTTAAATGGAGTTCATCTACGACATACATAGCTTTTGGATGACCACTATTTACTGCCAGAATGCCTCCTACTGTCAAGTTATTTTCCATGCCACCTCTTTCACAGGCTACCTCTTTCCCTCCAAGATCCTTCAGATCCCTTTCCTGCCCTCAAGCCTGCATCACCGAAAGCCCTATTAATCCTGCTACCCACACCCACAAGTTCAGGCCATGCCCACATCAAAGAAACTCCCCACTGAACTCATTCAGCAAGTTTTTAAGCTGACTCACAGGAGTGCTTTGCCTGCCTGGGAAGGATGAGGCAGACAGCATTCTGAAATCCAGCTTTCCTGACTCATCAGCCAAGCATCTCCCCCTTTTCTCCAACCCACAGTAATTGTCCTTAATGGGTGCTCTTTTGGTTTCATGGGATTCTCATCACCTAAGTGCATCCAGCACCGCAGAGCATGGATGGAGTGAAACCCCCGGAGGCAGAGGCGCGGGCTGGGGACTGGGACATGCTGCAAGGGACCCGCAGGGACGCACGCGCGAAGGTGCTCCTGGGCTGCTACAAGGGCCACTGTAAGGTAGTCATGTCTGATACGGCTGACCTAGACTTAAAAACTCCAATCCAGACACAAAGCCTTTTTTTTTTCCCCCCATCCAACACATAAAGCAAGTTCTTATTTGACGTTCTGGGATCTTTACTATGACTATACAACTTTCATTTCCAGCATATTGGTTGCAAGCCGAGAAGATAGTAGCGAAATATTTATCTTGCTGTAGCACTTGTGTTTAAGATTGCATAAGTGAAAACATACAGCAGATGGTGAAGACACATTGTGCATCCTGGTTGGGGCTTACGTAGAAGTGCTGCGAGTCATAGGGTTTTAGCTGCCTTACATGAAATTTACAAAAAAGAAATACTGGAGGACCAGGTTTTGGATTAAAAGAAGATACGCATTACTAAAATGCATGAATGGAGGAAGTTACTAATGACAGGACTGAAGAAAATTGTCTACAAGACATGTCTACAAGAACATTTCTTCACCATACTCAAAAATATAGCAGTGTTGATAAAACCTTACCACCCCAGATGGAAAAATGGCAAGTTAGGTCTTAAATAAAACCTGCAGGAAGGAAGTTCCCCAAAATTACTTTAAACTGCTTCAAAGTGATATTAATACCTAATACTTTGGAATTCATCATCTTTAAAGGAACATAAAGGGAAAACTGTCTTTGTTGAGGGGAAGAAATAAGAAGCAAAAAAGATGACCTTTTTGTAGCACTACCTGCATATAATTAGCTACTGAACCAGTCAGCAGATTCTACAAATTCTGCAATTTATGTCAGAAAATTATCTATTAAGCAGAAAAAAGCAGGCGAAGAATATTTAAACAAACAAACAAAAACCCCAAAGGGTCTAAAGAGGAAACAAAAAAAATCTGACAAAGTTTGTGAACTGCTTACAAGCTCTACAATTAAGAGTACTGGTCTAGCAAACCTGCATGGTAACTTCTCTTACCTCTGTAAAGCGTTTGCCCTACCTCGGAGTTCAAAGGAACTCTGCCATATCCATAGCTCTAGTCCATATTTTGGATAATAATTTGGGTATTAAGTGCATAGACAGATAAATAATTAAGTGTATAGATAGCAGAGACTTGTGGTTACACTGAATTAGCAGGAGCTATGAGCCCTTTGGAGGGCAGAATCAAAACTCATCCCCCTGCTTTCAGATTCTCTCCAGTTCATCAGGATGAAGGAGAAGCCACAGCACAGTTCAGAAAAGAAATTGAAGGTGTAAGAGGTCCTGGTTTACTGTTGTTTCTCTTTTTTTTTCTTTTTCTTGTGCTTATACTAGGCCATAAAGCAAACCTGTGGTTGCTGGTGTACTGTGTCTACAGAACAAAATAATCTGGATAAAATAAGAGGAGGGAGAGAGCAACAGTCATGATGAGAACTCAAGAAAATATGATGGATGATGAGAGGCTAAAAAACCTGCATTTATTCTATAAACAATGTTACCTCAGTCATTGTAAAACAAACAAACAAACCCCAAAAAACCCCAAAACACCAACCTAAAAACCCCTAAACATGTAATAGGTAGTTATAAAATCAAAACATGTAAGAGGTGGTTATAAGATGATAGGTGATCAACTGTTCTCTATTGCCACACAAACAGGAAGAAATCTATACATATTAAACAGGCTGTGGTTACATAAAAATTATTCACATCGCAACACTGAAAAAAAAGGTGCTTAGGGGAGTTACAGACTTTCCTTGGACAGAGGCTAAGAATAGGTATGTCTAAAACATGCCGGGGAAGTTCCTCCCATTTATGTTCCTATGCTTGCGGCAGCACACAGACTGCACTTGACAGGCTTCTCTGAACTCCTACTCACCTTACCTTTCTGTGATTCTGAAACTACTGCAAATAAAGTCATGAGGCTACAAAATTAGCACTAAAGCTAAAAGTCTCATCTGTGCAAGACTTGGAAAGCAGAAATACATGCAAACCAACTGACTAAACACAGCAAATTGGCTTATGCTGGTTCAAGTTTCCAGATGATAAGGAAGACAAGTATCTGAAGTTCTGTTTGAGCAGTTCTCAGACCACAGGCTAGGTACATCTAGGGCCTGCCTTAATTAAGACGAGGTCACCATGCAGATCATTAGCTTTACGCAACAAGGAATGGCACAGAACTCTGGTCGCAGATTGGAATGAAACTGATTTTCATTATGACGTTTGTTAAACTGAATTGCTATCAATTACTCCTCCACAGATTCAGATAAGCCATTCCAAATCCTACCTAATGAATAAGCACAAAAATCAAATTTATCCATGCACGGCTCAGCCTCTGCGTTCAGGATCATTTGCTACCCGAACCAAGTTTCTGTCATAATGTTACCTTTTTTCAATGGCTCTCGGCTCTCCTCAACATCTCTGTTGATTCGGTTTCGTCCTGGTTCTACCGCAGGCTGCTGACTGTCCAACTCATCCTCCGTTTCATCGTCACTGTATGGCATCACCTCATCGTTAGGCTGGGAATCCTCATCGAAGGTGGTCTCCGAATCCCTTTCTGAGATCATGCTGCTGGTGCCCTGTGGGCATTTTATAAAAGTTAGGGAAAGGAGTTAACATAGCAAGTGCTGGAAACAATGTCTCTGTAATTTTACTCTGTTGATGCTGGTCACCAAAAACCACATTTGAAACCAGTTTCCCTGGAACAGCGTAGAGTATGGGCTCGGTTTTCAAGTGCAGACCAAAGTCATGAGGCAGTTATTTTCACAGCAAGTCCTTCATTACTGTTCTGCTGTATGCAATTACACATGCTCACAGGACAGACTAAGGAACGCCCTGTGCTCGTGACGCAGCACACCTTGAGTGGAACGTAGGAATTACGGAGCCCACAAACACCTGACTCCCAGTGGCTGTTACATCGTCCCCTGCGAAGCCACAGGAGCCAGAGCCCCGCTTGGCACGGTGGGGCCAGGCATCGGGCACTGAGCGCCGGGCCAGCGCGAGTTGCGCCATTGAGGGTTCGGGTCATGCAGCTGCTCCCCCATCCCGGCCTGCCCAGCCTCACCCAAACCAGTCCTCGCTTCCTCTCCCCTCCCCACAGGCTGAACATCAGCATTTCTCATTGCAAGATCCCACATCTTGCTGTCCCAGCACCTGAGGAAGTTTATAACTAATGTGTGGTTCAACACACAAGACCAGTCATTCGAAGCTGCGATGTGCGTGTGCACACCTCTGCCTGAAGCTTTTCAGAAAGCGCACGTGCTCCCTACTGTTGCGCACTAGCACATTATCTCCACTTTCCCTAAAGTTTATGTAAATTATAGCTCTTGAAAAACTTCCAGTGTTCTTGTGGCTTGGACTGCTGCAGTTGGTTGTGATCTCAGACAGGAATAAGACATGCAACAGGGAATCCCAGCCTCCTCCAGCATTTTTAGATCACTGAGACCGTTTCTACAGCTTAAGCTATCTGCTGCAACAGACAGCATCTGGTTAACTGCTCGCAAACAAAATCCAGAACCTACTCATGTGTAACTCCCTTCCAACCAACGCCTACAAATAACCACCTGCACAATTCCTAGGTGGTCTTCCTCTACGTTTGGCCAGTTCAGTCACCTTGCTGGGTGTCCTGGCATTTTAGTAACTGATCTGATGCAAGTGTTCAAGCCATTCTGGCGAACATGTCCTTTTCACTTCTAACCATGCAATACCTAAATTTATTGTACTGAAGCTTAAATTGCACTTGCTTCTGCAGATCAACACTTCAAAACAGGTTCTGTCCTGTCTGTGCTAGGCACAACTGTAAGAAAATTAAAAACCGTGCGGAGAGGAATGGGCTCCATCACCTCAGCCATTTCTGCCAGGGCCCTGAGGGCACCA